>JAATLQ010034826.1:0-24923 GCA_013421005.1 Heliconius erato x Heliconius himera | reverse complement strand
ACTGATTATTCATATCTTTAGTTTGTTATCATCATATAGAATTATACAAGTCTATTTTAATTTATATTTCTTTACGTGTTATTAGAATAACTGTTAAAAAAATGTTTATTATAGCTTTATTTTAAAGTCGAAAAGGGCAAATATATTAATAAATAATTTAATTTAAATGAGAAATATTAAAGACTGATTGCTATTGATATTGTTAACGGAGATGCTTATTTAGTGTGTTATTTGTTTTTCCTATCATTATATTTCGTAAAAATTTTTTTTTTTTTAGAAAAAAATGTTCAAAAAAAATGTTTTATTAGAAAGTTTTTAAGTTTAACGTTGTTTATTACAGCTACATTTGTGACACACTATACATTAAAGTATTTTTCATATTGTAATAAAAATATTCAACATTTACAACATATTTGTCATTGTTTTCCCTTTACAAATACATATGGTCAAGTCTCCCTACCACTATGCTCAAATCTCCCATGGGTTGGGGACATTTGACCCATTTACAAAAAAAAAAGAAAAGTTATCTACAGCCCAAATTAATGGGATAAAAGTGACTTTGATTATATAAATATATCCCTATTTACCTTTACCTTGTATACTTTAATGAGCTGTCTAATTTTAATGTAATAGTTTCATTTTATGCCAGTTACAGTAAAAGAGGGTTCAACTCTCCCGGACTCCCCCTATATTTAGGTATATTTAAAATAGTTAGTTGAGACCAGTCGTGGCGCAGCGGCACGAGGTGTGACTGTAAAACCGACTGGTTGTGGGTTCGATTCCCACTCGAGGAGATGAAATATTTACTTAAACTTATATTTCCATTTCTTCGCTCTGGTGTCGAGGTTAAGCGCGGCGTTGAGCGCTGCCACTCAACACGCAATGCCTCCAGAATTCGGCAGAAAGTGGGGAACGGAGTATCTCAACACTAAGTTCCCTCTGCCTACCCTGCTGTGTGCGGGATACAGCGTGAAGCAAGCACTAAAATAGTTACACTTAAAGGAATTAAATTAATAACATTGTTGTTTTGTTATGGATGTAATTTTAATTATTAAGGTAAATAAAAATAACTTTGCTACTTATCGGTATAGTACATAATCCAGCTAATAATATAAATATAAAAATTTATAAGTATGGATGTTTGTCCCACATTCTCTCAAAAACTCCTGAAACGCATTTAAATGACATTTAAAAGTAATATAGCTTATACCAATATGGCACGTAGGCTACAATTTGTGTAAAAAAAAAATATAATTGGGCTATAAGATAACATTAAGAATAAGCGGTCGAAACCGCGTTTTGGTTGCTAGTACGTATATATGTCGGTACATAATACAAACTACTACAACATTACTAATTGACCGACAGACAAGGAAACACGGAACTACTGGGCTACAGCTATCTATAGCTTTGTATAAGCTGAAGTTTGGTATGTAGGTTCCTAGGGAACTATACAAGATCACTAAGAGAAGATTTCCTGAAATTTTTACGAAAAAAGGTTTATTTATTTATAAACATGAGTCCAATTATAATGCTGCATTTTAACGGGTGTAGGTACATATTTGTTAGATAACCTACCTATCTAATTATTTCAATTCTATATCTTATAGTTATAAATTAAATAAACCTGATAGTTTTAGAAGCTCTTTTTATAATAAGTAATTTTACAACATTATCCAAAAAATGTTACAGTCAATCTGCTGTCATTTACTAACGTAATAATGTAAAAATGCTTTTATGAAACTGCTTAAATTCAATGTATTTTGTTGATTTAAAATAAAAACAAATATATTAAATGATTTTTTTATTAATATATTTATATATAATGCCATCATCATCATGTCTACACTCTTGACATGATCTCAAGGATCTCAAAGATTGATCGATCATCGATATACGTCGGTTAGACGTGTAGTTTATTTTTAATACTTAAAATTATGTATATACAATATAATATAGACTATCTGTTTGAAGCTCGAGTTAGTATGCCATAACACGGCCATATTGAGAATTTTAATAAATAGCTGTTAATTTCTTTTTTTCGTTTAGCTTTTAATAATTTAATAGATATACATTTATAGATATTAATTAAGTCACAGCAATTGTTAAAATGTCAGTACGTACGTACATTACGATTACATTATTATATTGTTTTGCGTAAACATGGCTATTATTATAGATACTGGAAGTTATTGTAGACGTGATTATAATTCTATTGATATAATAACACCTAATTGAGCTTTAAAATCCAATCATCCATTTTGTCTAAATTTCAAATAATAGATTATTGATATTAAATTTAATTTACGAGAATAAATTTTATGTTTTATTTGATCTGTATGGATTTGTATATGCAATATATTTGTTTTTAGTTTGAAAAACAAATATATTGCATATACAAATCCTTTTGAGCTATACAAATAAATGATTATGTGTTTAAATCTTATATTTATTTAAAATATTCTCATATAAATCTGATAAGACTGTATCTATATTAGAGGAAAAGCGAAGTGCAGAGTGATCTTACACCAACTAGTGTCAAGACAAACTAAAAAAAAAACACTCCATCCAGTTTCCCCCTAAAATTAATACAACGTACTGACTAGCGTAACTCAACGCCGCGTTAACCTCACCCCAACACCCTAAAACAACAAAATTAAAAAAAAAACACAACAACACCCTCACACACAAACACAAAAATACATAAAACACACATAAGTATATAACAACAAAAACATCGCATTACGGTATCCAATTCAATTCGGTTGACGCAATCGTTTTTCCGCGCGAGCTGGCAACGCCGCGCCAGGCTCACTTAGGCTAGAGAAAGCCGTTTCTAATCTCGACTCTCGAGTCCCGAGTCGAGTCGCGCAGTCATTGACTCCGCGGTTTCGTTTTAAAATATAAATGCAATCTGCATTTGGTTTTGTTGATGGGTTTTTGGTATTTTGTTGTTTTTTGATGGTTGATGTACGTAGAGGAGTCTGTACGGTCGTTGTGGATTCATATCTTATTATAAAAAAAACGTAAATAGCTTCACGTTGTATTTACAATACAGGGTAGGCTAATGGAACCTTGTGTTACGACACTCCGTTCCCCATTTCCTATCGTATTAACGAGACACTGCGTGTTAAATGGTGGAGCTCAACGCCTCGTACTGTCTGGCTACCAGAGCGAGAAAATGAAAGCAACTAAATTCATCAAGTGGGAATCGAATCTTTCAGACCGATGCTACACATGTCGCTGGCCTCTATTGATATCTTTCTCTTTCTAAAATGTTTATATAATAATTGACAAGTATTGTTTACCCGGTTTGCATAAATTCTAGTCGTCATTGACTCTATCTATCTATCTATTATCTATCCTCACTCACGATATATTGTCTCTAGAAAGCAAATGTTTAAAGCGATTTATATTTTTCCTACGGAGAGTGTGTAATTACGAGAAATAAGAAAAAAATAAAAAAACCAGCATATTTCCAAGTCATCCAGTTATTAAAAGAAAATAATTAAATACAAAATAATAGTTAAAGCTTTAATGTAAATGAATGAATGTAGTAGTCTACAGTACTACTAATGCGATAACAAATATAAACTTATCTATTTCTAGAAATCTGAATCTATATAGATAGACACTAAATCCTATGACGCTAGATTAATTTAAAAAAGCGAACTGATAACCATTTCTCAGATAATTGAATATGAGATAAAATAATTATGGTCTACCAGCGACACAATCGCGGCTTCGCCGCCTTAGAATTGTTGTTTTATTACAGGCAAATTAATTAAAATTTTCACATTAATTGCAATATTTATGCTATTATGATGTATAATCTATAAAGTTTCATCTAAATCCGTTCAGTAGTTTTTGCGTGAAAGTGAAACAGGCATCCATCAATCTCGACAAACTTTCACATTTATTTTGTTAGCAAGATAGTAATATATTATATATAAGACTTTTCCATTACTGAATTTTTGCATCTTAAACCTTGGGAGAGTACAAAAACGGATTTCCCGAAATTACTATCGAATTGGGAAAAACGAGATTTTACCTTTTGTAGTTCACGCAAACGGAATTTCAGGCTACAACTAGAAAATAATAATTACACTGTAAACTACTACTACTACTCTAACTGCAAAAATGTTACGGTATATAGCTTTATAATTTTACAGAAAATTTCAAAATGATGTTGTTTACGTTTCAGCACCAAATTTGACTTGGTTTTATTATACAAAAGGCAGCTCAGTTTCAGCCATTTCACATATTACATTTCTAAAATGATAAATTTTAGGAGATTCAATGCAAGTGTCTACCAATGAACGTTCAAATCAATAGTTACATAGAAGTATTATCGTAAGCTTCATATAATTTTTGTCTCTTATAGTCAAAATTGCAAATATTTAAATAATACTATACAGTTATCCTGCGTAATAAATCTAAAGTAATACGAAAGTATATCGAGCTAATTATATTGAGGCCAGTCGTGACGCGTGTTACTACAAACGCTGCATGATGTGGGTTCTATTTTCAGTCAAGGAAATCAAATATTAAATATATATATTTATTTATTTTCTTCGCTCTGGTGTCTGGTCAAAACGCGGCGCTCAGTGCCGCCACTCAGCACGCAATGCCTCCAGAATTCTGAGGAAAGTGGGGAACGGAAATATCTTAACAATATATAACGATTTATCTTAACACTAGGTTCTCAGGTTCCCTCTGCCTACTCTGCTGTGTGGAGGCTAGGCTTGATAGTTTCAGAATAATTCACAATATTTATGTGTGAAAATAATGTGTAAAAACGCAAAAAACCATGATTGACGTGGGTTACGTCTCGGAAAAAAAAAATGTTCCGAGAGGTCTAACCTGAGCTTTTTGCATGAGTATATGGTGTAGGTATAAGGTCACTTGCTTGGCCTAAACGGGCTTATGCTGTTTTTCCTAACTGACCTCCTAACCTCTTGTACCTATAGCAGCGTCACTTCATATTTAATTTTAAATATTACATTTTTGTGTTGGATTTATTAGTGCGAAAAATACACATGTATACATACTTCTTTCGTCAAGAGTAAATAATGGATAAATTATTATTAACGATCCTATTTTACCCGAAATTAGGGACAGGTATATCATTAATATTGAAGATATATAATTACACAGAACGGAGTGTCTTAGCACCGCCGAAGCTTAGTGGCTGTAACATTAGTTATAAAAAAGAAAAAAAATAGAACATCCATGAAAGTGAAACAAAATTATATTTTATTTAGAATTTGATAGTTAGCTAAGCCATTAGATTTTTTTGCGCACTGTAATTTAAAAAAATGTTGTAATATCCTACAAACATGTGTTATACACACTCATACAAACACCACGAGCGTATACTTTAAAAGTCTTAGTTATAAATTATATGAAGCTTCATCGATCACAATTATCATTTATCGCAACCGCGGCGGACGTATAAGTGATACCTACTGATAAATATTGTATATATTTGTAATTTCAATATAGAAAGTAAAGTACCTATCAATCTTAAGCTGGATTATATTGATAGAAATTATTATATCAATATCGTCGTCATCGTACAGTGGCGACGCATATGACGCATATACACATATACACATATTTTGATATCCACTTCTGGGAATAAATTATTTTCATTAATCCACTACGACGACGACGTTGAGCTCAACAGATTTTAAATTTGGTACGGAAAACCGATTATTTTTGAAATCGATTATCTTGTGTAGTTTTATAAATATAAAATCTTAGGTACTTATACCTAAATTACAATATAAGTCATATTTTATATAACAATTACTTTTATAACATTTACTTGTTTCATAGTATATATTTAAGTTAAGTAATCATTTAGGTATACCTTAGACTTCCATTTTCCACATCCATTTATTACACCTTTGTTTTTTATTTAAGTAAAATCGTGGAAAATTTTATAAACATGTTATAAATGTAGCTTTATAACAATTTTCACGTATCTAATCTAATTTTCTACATATGTTTATGTACCTAGATAAATATGATAATAACCTAAGAGAAATAATCGCTCAGTCGGCTTGCGTGTACAAAGTAGCTAATTGAGATGTTGAGATTGTAATGTCCATTAATTATATTTTACTTGGTAATGCAGTTGAAATCCGGTTTTATATCTGTATATTTTGAATTACAATAAAATATAGATCACATTATATAGTAAACATCATAAGATTCACGCTGTATTCTGCACACAGTACCGTACTGTACAGACGGAGGAAACCTAGTGTTAAGACACTCCGTTCCCCTCTTTTCGCCAAATTCTGGAGGCATTGCGTGTTAGTTAAATAGCGCTTTAACTTGACACAAAACCGAAGAAATAAAAATACAAAATTTAAGTAAAAAATTCAGTTCCTCGAGTGAAGAAATCGATCCCACAACCAGTTGCATATCCTGTCATAGTTTGTGCCCCTGTGCCATGGCTGGCCTCATAAACATAATTAGCATAATTAAATAAATGTACCCAAAATCCTTAAAGAAATCAATAATACTAAGGAACCAACCAAGCATCTTGTCATATATAAAATAGCATTAAGTCAAAGTAAATAACATATAGAATATTTGTCATTTTGAGTATTTGCCTGGAATACTTTCGTAAACAGACTTCCACAACAAACATATTTACTAATAATTAGAATTCCAATCCAAGACTATATTTTAATCACAAATCAAGTATATCGCTAATAGCTCACCATTCTTTATTTAAGATTGATGAGCTACATATCACATCGTAAGATTTTCTGTCTGTTCGTAATCATCTTTGTTCACCTTTTTATTTCTCTTTCGTATGTCAAAAGAGAGACTTATTCAACATCATACTTCTCTACAATTGAAAAAAAATCCTATTCCGTAATTCGATCTCTTACAGTTATACCCTGTTACTACCATGCCCAGCCTCCCCTATATATTACATAATAGAGCAAACATAGTATAAATGCTATAAGGAAACTCACACAACATTGATATCTACATTAATATCTTCATTATTTGAATAATAGACACTTTCATCCAATAAAAAGAAAAGTAAAATTGAAATATTTACTGAATTGATAGAATCTCCAATCACTACAATGATATTTATGGTTCCATTTTAGCTATTTTTTTTATTCAAATTTCAATACTCCAATCCATCTAACAAGAATTATTAATAATTTATATAGATACTAGCGGACCCGGACGCGGCTTCGCCCGCTTGAACTATACGAATAATGCTTATTAGATATATTTATGAAATTGTTTTTGAAAATATCTAATTTGAATGAAAAAATTATAAGTAAACGTAATCATATTAAAATATTTATAAAAAAAATAAACAAAACCAGCTACATTATTAATATCATCAAAGTAAAATAAATATTTAAAAGAATTAAGATTAAATGTGTTGTGCTATGTTTTAGCAAGTGCATGTGGTTATTTACATAATACTCAAATACAATAAAAAAATATTATATTTTTTGTCTCTGTCTGTCTTTCTATTTCCCCGAGCTAATGTCCAGAATAACTGAACTGATTTTTATTGGACTTTCAGTGATCGATTTTACTGATTTACCCGGGAAAAATCTTTTTACACGTTTACATAGATACTATATGAATTGACTAAAGTCCTTTCTACATTAAATATGATAAGTTTTGCGAGCAATATCAAATAAAATCCCAAAAAACTAAAAGTATAATTTATTAAGTGTATAACAACGGTATAGATAACCATCCAACCGAGATGAAATAACCAACAATTCTGTCCTTAAATAATAAATACTTAAATAATATTATGCCGCTGCCGCACAGGGCCGCAACTTACACCACACCAAGAAATTTATGAAAATCTAACTAATCTACTATTCGAATAAGCGAAGAACCAAAGAAAAGTATAAATTAATTATAATTACATAAAAATTAACAGTAGTTCGAAAATGTATAAAAAATTTACAAAACTGTCAAAGTCATCTGCCCGTTCGCGTCGTACGTCGGTCATACTATGCCGCTCGTACGCTAGGTCATTTCGAATCAGTGACATCTCCTTAATTTTTTATTAGAATGTTATACAGTAAACTATAATTTCAATCTAGATGAAATGCTAAAAGTGACTATTATATTCATTTTCATAAGGATCAATATCAAATTATAGAAAATACATACAACAAAAACCCGATAAATATAAAGTAAATTAATTAAAATGGTTACTTTTGCTCAACCTTCAGTGATAAACATGGTATATGTATCGCGGACTTTTTAAACATTAAAGAACAATATTTTTGTAAAACATTGTTTTTATGTATCTCATAAGGTTGAGTCGGCGCCCGCTATGTATGCGTTAAGTTCATTTTGGGTGACGTTTTCTTATAACAAAGAAACTTTGCAAGCCGTTGCTTAGCAACGGGCGGTTGTTATTAACATGGCGGAATAAATTGCCTGTCAAACTAAAAAGTATTTTAATATATTAATATATATCGACAATATTACAAATATGAGAAAAAAAAGTAACCTATGTTCATCCGAAGACCCTCAAGTATCTCTTTATGAGTATTTTATCACAATTGAATTAGCGGTTTGGCCCTGATTGCGTAAAAGACAGACAGACAGACAGACAGACAGACAGAGTTACTTTCGAATTTATAATATAGGTATGGAGGTATGGATTATTTTACAAAACTCACGTAGCCTTTATTACAAAGAGTGTCTATCAGCTCTTGATATAGATAATTCGTCTATCATTCAATTGTGTTATAGCCGGATATGTAAAAATAAGCAAATTTTCTAATGATAACAGTGTGTTGCTACCAATTTTTAAAAATTTTACGAGATTGCTGCCAAGCCTTTAATGAGGTATGATTTTAGCGCGTAAGTATGTATGTCCGTTCTTTTGTTCCCTTGTTACTATTAAAATAGTGAACCGATTTTGATAAATGGCCGATTTGATTGAGGCCGGTCGTGGCGCAGCGGCACGAGGTGTGACTGTAAAACCGACTGGTTGTGGGTTCGATCCCCACTCGAGGAGATGAAATATTTACTTAAATTTATATTTCCATTTCTTCGCTCTGGTGTCGAGGTTAAGCGCGGCGTTGAGTTCTGCCACTCAACACGCAACGCCTCCAGAATTCGGCAGAAAGTGGGGAACGGAGTGTCTTAACACTAGGTTCCCTCTGCCTACCCTGCTGTGTGCGGGATACAGCGTGAAGCTGATGTGAAGCTGATTTTGATAAATGACACGTCGTTGGATTTGACTTGATAGTCTTAGTGTTACTGGCTGCATTAATTTAGTTTATGTAGTCGGGTTTTTATATTTACATGGTTTCAATTATATTAATAACGGTAGACAAGTAAAGCTAAGTTTATAAAGCACATAAAACTAAGCGTACTTTCTATTTAAAGCCATTTTACATGGCGCTGTACCTACATATAGATAACAGCTTATTTTACAATTGGCAAAAAAACCTATTAAGATTATTAAATAAAAGATATAATATTTTGCACTTTTTATTACTTTTTTAGTTTATTTTTTAATAATATATTTTACAATATATTACAAAATTTTATTCCAAATTAATCACAAGGAAAAGAAACAAAAACAACAAAAAAATATAAGACAAAAATAAAATTTCAATACGGATCCAGGTGGCGCTTATGACAGAGCTATCAGTGATAAGCTATCAGCTTATCACATCCGCTGCACGCAGCTGCCGCAGGCGCTTAAGTCGATGCGTCTTTTGCCATGACAGTTTCGCACTTTAATTTTAACCTACATATTTTCTTAAGAACTTTTATTTAAAGGTTTATTTTTGTTATTTTTAAAAAAAGCTGCTTTAAATCAAGTTTTAAATATTGAACAATTCTGATTAGAGCAAATATTGCAGCGATGTTGATTACGAAGCACGATAATAAAATAAGTCTAGTGCTACCCCTAGTCTCATTCTATTACCAAATTCACACATTCTATGACAAATTAAATTATACTACTACTATTAATACTATTATTATATCTTCTTTATCTCTCTCTTCTGCATTTATCGTAGAATATAAGAGAGCCGAAACAAATAGGAAATAATAAGTAAAGTGTCAACTTTGTTTCGGAACTGTGTCATTTTACATTTATCATGATGACAGTAAACATTGCTCGTATTAGATCTTAAGCACTGTATTTCGGAGACCATAAAACAAACACTTTAGATTACGTTGTTCTTTTAAATATGTCTTTACGCCAGCAAGGATGTCAGCAAGGAAAGCAAGAAAAAATAAAAACTCTTTGCACTGGCAGGGGGAGATTGTAGCTGGCTTTAACAAAGCGACAGTGACACTGGAGGAAGGTCACGAGAAAGGCATAAAAATCCCCTGAAGAGAACATGTTCACCTATAACACGGTTGATCAGATATGTAGAGATCGGTCCGGACGCTCTGTCCCCTCTGGCTACTCTGCTAGGAATAATCAATCAAGCTATATAGAAAAAAGTTATTGAAATCAAAAATAGGGCGAACGAAACGCCGAAAGTTACTGCGCCTATATTTACCTCGCCCTACTGCTACGTGACTTTCTTTCAATATTGTCGACGATTAATTTTTAATAGCTTAACTGGTCTCCCTCTACTTAATATCTACTTCCTCTATCTCGTACATACATCATGTACAGTACAAATTATTTTTACTAAAATCAAACATTTTATCATATTCCAATCATTGAAGCACATTATTCGTTATTTAATTACTATAATATGTTACATGTCTTACGATTTTCTTCTCTACTTTGCTAGTCTTTCTTTTATTTATTGTTTATTTATGTACCAAATCAACAGGATTTCCAAATGTCAAAAACAATCACACCCATACTCATATCTTTCATTTTACTTTTACACTTATGTAGTTTTTAACAAAATAGCATTTTTTACTTAACTACAAATCAAAACATTTTAATTGCATATTTTTTTTATTATTTACTTTCTGGAATATGAAGGATATCTTAAGATTTATATATATAAATTCACAGATCACCACATCTTCCAGGTTTTTGAACACAACCCATTACACTTATTGCGCAGTTCAAATTTACCAATAATTTCTAATACAAATTCGGAAGAAAGTGGGGAACGGAGTGTCTTAACACTAGGTTCCCTCTGCCTGCCCTGCTATGTGCGGGATACAGCGTGAAGCTGATTTTTTTTTCTAATACAAAGCCCTAAAGTAAAAAACAATAATAATGATAAACAAATGATATAATTAGATAAACAACTATAATTAGATGCGTAATTAGAGTTTAAAAATCAAGTAGCGTTATTGATAACGATCGCTGATATGTTATCAGTTATCATTTCCGCTGCACGCAGCTGCCGATTCGCTTTAATGTACCGAATTCGTAATTTCTGATACAAGATAATTTACATTTAAACAACTCAATTAGACAAATGTACGTGTGTATATTACAATATTGTGGTAATGTTCAGTTCTTATAGAAATTAAATTGTTTAGTTTTGTATGGGAATGATGTAAATTACTCCTATCTTTAATCGTTATTATAATATTGATTAAACTTATATAAATTCTATGTAAGTTTAGTTAAGTAATTGTTATTATTTGTTTATATCAGATGTTATAATGAATACTTTTTAGAAAATCTATTTAAATATTGGAAATGTCTGCCTTCAGTAAACCGTCCGAAGTTTTATATTTTAGCCTTCAATACCTTTTTTAACCTACCTGTATGTTAATAGATAAGGCATATAAATATAAATGGCATATAAATGCTACCGATATTATAAATAAAAAAACCGGTCAAGTGCAAGTCGGGCCCGGCCACAGGTACCTCACTTATTTCAGGAGGTCAACGGACATACAACTTATAAAAATTGGCAAATCGTAACTTATAAAAGTTTCCGGGCTGTATTCCAAGTTCAAAATGTACAATATTTTGTATAAAATGTACTACAAATAGATGTTTGTAATAGTTTTTTATCTGTAATAAATAAATAAATAAATCAGCTTCACGCTGTATTCCGCGCCCAGCAGGGTAGGCAGAGGGAACCTAGTGTTAAGACACTCCGTTCCCCATTTTCTGCCGAATTCTGGACATACTATATAGAAGTACCATCTTATACATTAACTAAATTTAACTTGTAAACGTTGATAAATCAATAAATCTCTTAGGAACAGGCGTGAACCAGATGTGGTGATTAATAACAATCAATTAGTAGTGTTAGTGGCAGCTCTTAGTCGAAGGAACATTAATCATTAATTAAATGTTTGTAAAAAATTAACTTCCTTTCGGTAGTCAGAATTTGAACTGATACTAAAAAACTTATTTATAACAAAAAAATTATAACTCAATTATGTAAAAAATGTAGAACTTAAAAATAGATTCTAGGGATTATTTGTTTAGATACATCGTTATATCTGTACTTATATATTAAATATTTGAAAAATTTGTATGTTAACTGTTTGTTTTTTGTTTTAGTTTGAAATATTTTAAAATCATTTTTTTTTTAAATTTTCTCCGTTGTTCCATTCTAATTGTTACTTTCATACATACTTACTTTCGTTATGTGTTACGTAACTAAGATATCTTTTAGTCGAGGTTAATATTGCTCCTACTTTTTTACTTATTAAAATTTCGCACTAACAAATTTAAACAACAAACTCCGACATTACAAGAAAAACAAAAAGAGCTTCATCGGCATATTTGATAAAGGAGCCCTCCACTAAACTAGGAAGTATATCATGAAAATAGAAATGGCATTCTTTAGAAGGGCCTTTGCCCTTGGAGGGTTCTTGCAATTCAATTAATTAATATACAAAAAGTAATAATAATACCAAAACAAGTAATAATAAAATTAAGTTATTCTAATTTTAGGAAAGAATTATAAGCTTTTTTATTTTATGAATCGCTTCAGTACCTACAACTGGGTGTGTGTTACACTACAAAGCGAGCAGTTAGAGCTACCTAGGCAATAAAATATGTCATGTTTAATAAACAACTTAATAATAAACCAAGCGGACGAAGCCGCAGATAAAAGATACTATAAAATAAACGACACAACCAGACAAAACCAAGTAAATACATATAAATAATCATTAAAAAATATATTGATTCATCTGTCGTCTGTCCGTAAGTCACGTATCCACATATCTATGAGAACATAAAACACTTATCACGTTCGGTTATTTAAATGACTATTTACTCACTGTGCGCTGATAAGCGTCGGGGCCTTGGCCACAAGGCTACGGCCGTTTTTATATGAAAGGTTATTCGAAAGCGGCAGTATTATAATGTTTAATATTATACCTTAATTAATTTTATTATTTACCTTCGTATTTTTGCCAAAGTTATATTCTTTTTTGTGGTGGCAATTAAAATAATATTTATATATGTTGTATTAAATACGAATAATTTCTTATTGTATTTATTTTTATATTTATTTTTAATTTTTATATTGTAAATACATTACAGAAATCAGCTTCACACTGTATCCCACACACAGCGCAGTTCAGTTTAAGACACTTCGTTCCCCACTTTCTGCCGTTTTTTTTAAAGGCATTGCTTATTGAGTGGCGAGTGGAATATCTATACTAATATAATAAAGCGGAAGGGTTTGTTTGTTTGTTTAAACGCTAAGAGAACGCTCTGAAACTACAGGTCGTATTTTCTTTGTTTTGTATGAAAGCTTCAAGCATTCCTCAGAAGTGTTAAAGGCTATTTAACATTACCTACATGTTAATTCTTAGTTAGCCTTAAATAACGTAATAACAATAATAAGGAACTAATTAAATATATTTACATTATATATATTTTAATTGTACTAGAAAAATATTCAGATTCATTAGTTCTAAAATAAAGTTCGCGACACCCTGCAAGATTTATCTTTTACAGATATCAAGGAAATTTTAGGAAGTTTTGGCTTTTATAATACACAATCAATCTGTTGTCAAATGTGAAAGAAATATAAGTGGTAAGCGGACGAAGCAGCTAGTAGGTATGACAATAATACTATAATAGGTACTATATAGATATATTTTTATTATTTTTTCCCGTACCAAACTATATTTTATCTTTAACATAGCTTCGGACAATATCTACTTACATACTTGTTTAAAAATATCAAACTGTAAGTTCACCCACTAGATATTTAGAATTAGATAAAAAAAATATATCGAAGTAATGAAAAATGTAAAACAATGGACTATTCCCAAAATTAATATCTACAAATAAAACAAGTAGCTTGTTAGTTTACAGAACCAATTTACACTAGTTACTTATACGCAACATAAAACAGCTAGATCTTAAAACTAAATTAACACTCCAAATTCCAGTAGTTAATAACATTGGTAATGTTCACATTGTTGCGTGAAACACTAAAACAATAATGTAAACTCCATTCAATAGTGATTTATCACTTGAAAAATAGAGAATTAGAACGTTTTGGAATCACTGACGTTGCAGCCATTGTTCCGGCTGCTTTGATTGTTTTGTTTTTGTCTAACGTCGCGCTCGTAAAGTTAGATATTGCGGTATTGTTTCCTTTTATTATTACTATTTTTTTTATGATTTTCTATAGAAATGCTATATAGCATAGAAACCGCAGATTGAAAAAAAATCTTTATATGTTAGTAACAATGGTGGTTTTGTTCGATTATTATTTTTATTAGGTTTTGTAACCAATTGTTTGTAAAAATTGCGTTTTACGGTATATATGATAGTTAATGCATCTCAAAGTTTGTATCTATATAATGTATGCAGAAGTAGGTACAAACCTGGAAGACACCAACAAGATAAAAAAAATGCTATTGTCAAGGAGTTACTTACAAAGAAATAAATAAGCAATCACCACATATTTTTATTTAAAAAAAAACAATTTTTTTATAAGCACGTAGGTAGTCAGTCCCTCTAAAATTGTCAACACTTTAAGTCTATACACTTATTTAATAACATCTGACGTTGTCTGGACCGCATATTTCGTTAAAAAATCAATTAATAAGGCATCACAAAAGCTACGATAATAATAATTATAAGTGACGTAAGCTGATAACTGTTACACTAACGACTGTATTGTTATCTTATCCAAATATAAATGATTAATGGGATTATTAACGCTTGAGACAAAGCGGTTGTACAAAAAAATATTTCCATATTTTTTATTTCACATAGTTATTATCAAAATTTCCTTTAGATTTTTATAAGTTTCGATTACTAAAATCAATATCCTACATTTATATTACCGTTTTGAGGCCGGTCGTGGCGCAGCGGCACGAGGTGTGACTGCAAAACCGACTGGTTGTGGGTTCGATCCCCACTCGAGGAGATGAAATATTTACTTAAATTTATATTTCTATTTCTTCGCTCTGGTGTCGAGGTTAAGCGCGGCGTTGAATTCTGCCACTCAACACGCAATGCCTCCAGAATTCGGCAGAAAGTGGGGAACGAGGTGTCTTAACACTAGGTTCCCTCTGCCTACCCTGCTGTGTGCGGGATACAGCGTGAAGCTAATTTAATTAAATTTTTTTATATTACTGTTTTAAGTGCAGCTTCGGGTTTAGCAAAATATATATTATATTGTTCCAATTTGCATATTTTAACTAAGCTAAATTAAAATATGCATAATATACATACATGCATAGGATAATATGCCTTATTATCTACGTAAAAGATATAACATACTAGCTGAATGTTGGATATAGACTCAGAAAATTTCAGTTTTATGAAGGGGAGATCGAAATGTATCGCTTAAGATACAGAATCAAATGGGAGGTATTTTTTTTATTAATATTACTCGACACGCCTTATGTAGCGTAGGTAGCTACAGGGAACTTAGTGTAAAGACATTTTGTTCACTGAGGACGACCACCTTGCGGAACTCAAGGCCGCACTTTGTCTTGACACCACAGCAAAGAAATTAAAATATATTAAATAAATTAATGTTTCGTTTCTTTGATCGGAGATCAAACCCACAACCCTTCGCATCTATAGAACAGTTTATAATCACACGGTTCGAAACTACAATTTGTGCCCCTCCGTCACGACTGACCTCCAGTAATTAGGTACTATTTATAATAATATTAATAATTTCCTTTACTTTTTTTTACTTATTTTGTTTGTTCATTTTAATTAGTCAAAAGTTCTGAGATAAAAACATAAAAACAGAAACTCCTCTTTACAGAAGTCGGTTAAAAAAAATATAATACAGTTTTTATTTTCACAATAAAATAAGATAATTAATTCTTGTTATATTAATAGTGGTATAACAAGAATTAATTTATCGTTTCTACTATAAAATTTGTGTTACTTCCTTATTTAAATAAATATCATACATTATAAATTTAAAAAGGAGCAAATGTCAAACGTCTAATAAAGTAACAAGTATGTATCAAATATTGATAAAAACTTCCATGTCCAAAATAGCCTAGTCATATACGATGTCTTATCGTACAGTAGCTGATTCAGAAGCATCTTGACCTCTAAAACAAGCTTTGTCATTGGCTCCATGGATACCACACTACGTACCTGCCTACATATATAAAATATGCCTCAAAATTATACATCGAGACCGTCTTGGCCCAGAGGCACAAGTGTATCACTTTAACGTGACGGTTGTGGGTTCGATCCCCTCTCGAAGGACTGAATTGTTATTTATTTATATTTTTATTTCTTCGCTCTGGAACCAAGGCTAAAACCTCGTCTTGAGTTCCGCCAATTGGTGGATGGCCTAAGTGGGAAACGGAGTGTTTAACCACTAGGTTCCCTTTGCCTACCCTGCTATGTGCGGGATGTAGCGTAAAGCTGTTTTTTTTATGTTTTACAATTATACATACCTTAATGGATATCAGCGTAGCGTATACTAGGTTCTAATCCCACTTCTATATATATATTTTAACAATATACTTATATAACAACAATATAATGAAGATTATAATAAATGTTAAAAATAACAAATGGGCGGCGTTGAGTTCTGCCACTCAACACACAATGCCTCCAGAATTCGGCAGAAAGTGGGGAACGGGAGTGTCTTAACTCTAAGTTCCCTCTGTCTACCTTGCTGTGTGCGGCATACAGCGTGAAGCTGATTTGATTAGATTTATTTATAATAAATCTAGGTAAATTTATCTACCTTTAACATATATGACCTATTAAAAACTTGTGAAGTTAGCCTCCAGTACTTACTCCGTTCCTCCGTTACTTACTCTGTTCTCACCTGATTTTTGATCTATTTCTTTTGTCGTGCCAGTAAAGCACAAATTGCTTCGCCAATATAGTATAGAGGAAACACGATGGACACTATAGCTGTTGGATCAAAAATCAGATATAGGTTTGAGACGGCGGCGGCGCGTATTGTGAGGAGATATCTCGATCTAGCCCAATCCCGACCACCGATGGCATGGACCCTTGTCTGAACTTCGGAAAAGTATTTAAATACATATTTAAAAATGTCAAAGCTTGTCTAAAAAATAGTATTTTAATGAGTACTAAATGTGTGTATAGATATGAATATTATTTTGAAAATTTTAAAAATTAAATCAGTTATAATAGTGATTCACCTAAATATCTATATATCTATATCGAAATAAATTCAAAACTGAATTAAAATTGATTGAATGTGCCTATATATTTATTTAGATTTACCATTTGTAATTACATTAAACATATTTTACAATAATAAACTTCTTAATTCTCTACTCCTTATAAGTAATGTAATACAAACAGCTATTTAGTTCTGACAAAAAGTTTGATTTAGTTACTTGTTAGGGTTCCATATACAAGTGATAAAACGGTTCCCTAGCACTAAGACTTTGCTATTTAACTATCTGTCACCAGGGTGTATCTCATTAACCATGGCAGTAACACAATTAAAAATTTCACAGATGATGTGCTTTTTTTCCCGCTATAACAACAACAACTAAAAATAGAACAAAATAAATATTTAAGGGGGCTCTCGTACAACAAACGTATTTTTTACGGTACGGAGCCCCCCATGCGGCAGTACAACTCGCACTTGATCGTTTTTTATTATCTCAGGGAACCATCTAACATTGACATATAAGGTATAGAGAAAATAAATATTCAACACATTACAAGCTACCAAAATTCCCGTCGTCGTCTCGTTAATTTATACGGTGGATGCTGGTGGAAGTGCACTTGGAATGCAATACGCCACGTCACTGCGGTGTGCGGGTGGCCGCCACTCGCCTCCTCGCCTCCTGCTGCAGTAGCTGGTAGCGGCCGAAACTTCCACGTCATTCCGCTGTGTTAACTGATTATATTGTTTTAACATTTGTATTAGTGTTGTTATTGATGAAGATATGACATTATAGAGTAGAATTTGAGTTTTTATTATGTTATTTTTGTTTTGTTTAAAAAAGAACTGTGCGTGTGACTGTTAATGCGATGTGGGTTCGATTTTCATTTGGATGAATGAAATATTTAATATTTTAATTTTCTCGCTCTGGTTAACGATGCAAAGCAAAGCGTTATGTTTCGTCACACAACACATTAGGTTTTTAGGTTCCCTCTGCCTACGCTGTTGTGTGCCCGCACAAAAATATGAGTAGGTAAACGATACGGTTGAAATTGTCGGGAAAATTCCCGAAGAGAATATTAACATATACCTATATACTTACATATATTTTTTTCTGGCTTGCCAGTCTACTAAAAACGGATTGTATATCATTCTATATTCGTGGTTCTGTCCTTTTAACTTAACTTAGCTTCACGCTGTATCCTGAGCGGGGTAGTCAGAGAGAATGGAGTGCCAAACGCTACGAGCTCTGCACACCTCCTCATGCTTTTTACGTGATCTTCCTTTAGTATCTTTGATACTGTGTTTTCGAAGGTCAACCGAGGTCTCTCTTACCTCTCTTACCGCTCACTTTTCCATCATATTTTTTTTACCAATCTTTTATCACTTTCGCACATTCTTTCAACGTGCCCAAACCAGCCGAGCACGTTCTTCTTCATTCTCACCGTGACATCCTCGCTAGTACCTACCATTCTGTGTATCTCTTCATTGCATACCCACGTTTCGCTGCCGCATAAAAGCATCGGTACCAACACTACATTGTGTATGGCCAAACGGCGCCATCAAGCAATACGCCTTTCCACATCCATCTCGTATATTCCATCTCTACTGAACATACCTCCCAAATATACCACTTCATTCACTTGTTCTAATATCTTACCATTGACATTCAGGCTTAGATCATTATTTTTACACTCTTTTTCAGTTTTTTGTCTAGCTGTTATTGTTGTAGAGTAGTCTTTAGTTATGCATACAGATAGCCGCCGAATATATAAATTAAGTAATATACAAATACAATTTAAAAAGAAGATTCTTAATTAAAGCGACTGCAACCAAACAAGCATATCGTAAATGGAAACCCTTAATTAAAATAGGAAATCACTAATTAAAACGAACGAGGCCATTTGTATAAAAATTCAAATGTTTTTACTTTGACCGAGCTTTAAATGGTTGAATAATCTGCCAATCGATAAGACCTTAAATTCTTTCTAAAAAGCTACCAAGACCTTATATGATAACAAGAAATACGTTTTGGTCTCGTCGTAAAATGAGTATTGAATGATAATGACAAATCGGCGCAAGATATCCAGCTTTTATGAATATTTACAGCGTGGCCTCCATAAAACCTTGGAAAAAAGTGCTAACCACGTTGAGAGGTATCGTAAAAAGTAAGCACATAATTGACACTAACGATATTAGGTTACCTGTGGAAAATAAGTTGTAATTTATTTATAGTGGATTTTATTAAGTTTTTATTGATCTCGTTAATTATTATACTTTTTTTTCTGTTCAAGAGGATTTTGATTGATTTAAAGTAATTGGGTAGGTAAATACATCTCGTTCCTTAGTAAAATTATTATTAAATCAGCTTCACGCTGTATCCCGCACACAGTAGGGTAGGCAGAGGGAACCTAGTGTTAAGACACTTCCTTCCCCACTTTCTGCCGAATTCTGAAGGCTTTGCGTGTTGAGTGGCAGTACTCAACGCCTCGCATAGCCTCGATACCAGAGCGAAGAAATGGAAATATAAATTTAAGTAAATAATTCATCTCCTCGAGTGGGGCTGGAACCCACAACCAATCGATTTAACAGTCACACTTCGTGCCGCTGCGCCACGACTGGCCTCCATTAATTTATGTATACTTAAAGGTAGTAAGTATCTATCAAATATTAGATAACTATGAAATATGAATATCGATAAGTTCAACATTCTTATCCAACGCTTCCTTGGGCGTCCGAGAGATCTCACTCCAGGGTCAGAAATTGTAAAGCATTTCCATCCGACATAGTTCCTAAGCCGGTGCCCAAAATGGCCATACCATCTCAGGCGTCGCTCGCGGAGCTTATCCGCTACGTTACGAACTCTAAGTCTATCTCGATGAATGTTTTCAAACGCTGTCAAACCACGTTACGCTGAATGTGCCACTCAGTATATCAGCCTCTTGAACTAGGGGAGATTTCCAGCGATCCTTTTTGCCCAGGCAGCTTTCCTCTGGATATGGACCTCGAGACTGATTTCTCCAGACTCGCAAAGCGGATCTAAAGTAACTAAATTTTTCACACTTAACGGCTGATTCAGGACTTATATGAATAGTGCTGAGTCTGAGCTCACGCAATCTTCGACACATTTAGTTCATTCATCAAAGTATGATTTATTACCTTAATGTTTAAGATATGGTTAAAAAAGTCAGTCAACGTGCACACCAAGACAGCTCAACGATTTCTACGCCTCGATCGGAATATCATGGAGTCCGACCGCCTTCGCATTCTTCATGCGTCGGAGGCAAACTGCAAAATAAAATTTCGTCAAGGGTTATTAAGAGAATAAGTCCGAGGTTATGGAATAGTTCATGAGGATGACTTCACAAATGCTGTAATTTCTACATTATTCCTAGTTATTAATATGAAGTTTAATAGGATAATTATAATTTATTTGTGTTATTTTCCAGTATTTATTACGTCTGCCTATGTGTATATGTACGTTTATCACGTAATAACTACTACTACGCGAAATTACATTTAATTTACATATTTGTAATGTAGGTATGTTCTTGGTATTGCTTCTAAAACCAACTACCTTACTTTACTAATTTACGTATATATATAGCTCTTGGTTTATCTTGTGAATCACTAATTGATTAATGACCGCTTCCGAATGGCTTCCGCCATGGTCGCTCAACCGGTGATCTTCTGAGGACCTGATCATACTGGCACTGGCAGTTAGCTTGGACGTGGTGAAGGCCTTCGATCGTGTGTGGCATGGGGCGCTCCTTGCTAAGCTTCCGTCATACTGACTTCCCGAGAATTTATGCAAGTGAATCACCAGCTTTCTCACAGGGCGCAGCATCCAGGTTGCTGTCAACGTTTTTTGCTCCGAATACATGACCGTGATTGCCGGCATCCCAAAAGACTGTGTGCTGCCCCCACGATGTTTTTCTACATATCAATAACATATTAGAGGATTCTAATATTCATTGCTATGCAGTCGATAGCACAGCGGACGCTATTTACTTCGACCGCGCAAGTCTTTCTCAGAGAAACGCTGACCAGCGCCGAAATAGACTTGTGTCTTTTATTGAGGCATCCTTCGGGAATGTCTCTTCTATGAGGTGAAAGCAACTTGGTTCAATTCAACCCCATGAAGTGAAGAAACCATTAGAAAAAACCATTTATCGTATCGCCAGTCTTTCAAAACTCCTCTTTTAGCCGCGTACTTTATCAGCATATTAGAGCTTAACATTTTGAGTGACTGCCAGTATAGTGATCATCTGGAAAGTAAAGCCAAGTTGGCCTCGAAGAAACTGGGGGTCATCAGCAGAGCGAGATGGTCCTTCACAAAAAAACACCGATTGACCCTGAATAGGGCTCAGGTTAGGACTCATATGGAGTATGCCTTGTACTGTATTTACTTTTAAAATAATTTTGTTATATACTTCTTATAAACTTCTTTTTCAATACTATTTAACTATAAATAATTAATTAATTATATTATTTCTAAAGAAATATTTTAACATTTCCGAATTTCTTTTTATTAAATATATTTTATATATATATGTTAGCATAAGTTTCTTATAATGTAGTAATAGGTGTCACTGTAAATACAAGTACGTCATTTGATATTGTTTCCATTATCGATTGTATTAAGTGGCGGTAGTGTGCTGCGTCTTTTCCGGTGGATTTCCAATATAAGCGCAAACGACACGGCACTCGTGTTCATTACGTTCTGAGATATTGTCAAGACAACTTGTCATTACAATTCATATTTCAATATTGTGACTACGAGAGTATATGTGTATATAACAAGTGTAAATAAATTTATTGTAAAAGCCGGATTTTGTGTCTGATTTGTTGGTTCGCCTAACATATATCATTACTAAAATTCATACACACGAAATCATATATTAGTATAAAAATACACAACTTTTATTTAAAACATAATATACAAAATAAAAACATAAAGGAAAGATAGAGCTATAAATTGTTAGAAAATGTCTCAATAGAGAGTGGAAAACCGTCGCGTCTACATACAAAGCAAGTAGCTGTCGGAGTTTGCAGGTAGCGGGGGTCAATAGGGCTGACGCGCGGCTACTAACATTTTTATTATATTTTTATTTATGAGATAATAATAAAATTTTACTTTTCTTTATAATTAATATCGTTGTCATTTTATTAATGAATTTTCTTTTTGTGCATATTTTTGTGGTAAATTTGATTAGATATTTGTATTTTAATACATGTAAACGCGACGGTCGTGGATTCGATTCATATTTAATGGTATGAATTATTATTTTCATTAATCCTTTCATTGTTTCACTGGTATCAAAGCAAAACGCGACGTTGAGTTCCGCCACTCAACACGCAATGCCTCGAAAATTCGGCGAATAATGGGGAACAGACTGTCTTATCACTTACTCTCACTAGGTTTCCTCAGACGTGAAGCTGAAAAACTGGCGAAACCTGATACGAACTGGCGAAGTTATTAATGCTCAACTGGCACTTTCAAAAAGTAAAAAACATAAAAAAACACCAAATAGAACTGGCATGTAAGCATAACCCTAAGCCCCCGCTACTGTTTACGTAATACCGGAGCCCGACTCCAGCTACAGTCCACACTCCGCCGTGACTCATGTAATCAAACATAGACACTGTCGTGTTGCGTCGTGTCACTACACTGTATACTATACACTGTACTGTATACATTATTACTTGTATAGTAAATACGATTAATTAGTATTGGAATATTAATTTTGTAGTTGTAATTTCATCTATATGTTGTAAAATAAATGTTATTTACTTTATATTGTTTCAAAGGGATTTTGGAAAAGATTTTAGAAAAATATCAATCGGAAAAAGAATAAAGTGACTTATTATTCTTCATAAAAATGTATTTATTTAGTATAAAAAACGCAATACATAATGTATTGCGTTTTTTTTTTCATTTATTTAAATCTTTACGTTGAGCAGCTGTATAATAATTGTATTATTATAATAATATTAATATTGTAATTATATAATTACAGCACTTTTAAACCTAAAAAAAACTGATGTATTATCATTATTTTACCCAAGTAATGTTTTTAAAGTTTTACTGGACGTACTAAAATGATGTTATCTTCAATTCCATCCCAAAAGCGCTTATCTAAGTGATGTCGGTGAAATATACCTAATTAGTTTACGTCCTTTTAAAATAACCAGCGAAAAGGCAAAATTCTTTTTGAGATTACTTTGAATGACCAAACCGGTGCAGGGCTTGACTACGATAAACTATTAAAATTATTATTTTATTTCAGAGAAGAATCTGTAAAGGTATAGACAATGAATCTGTTTTCACTTCAGCTTCATACTATATCTCCTATATAACAAAGCAGACAGAGAGAACATACTGTCTAGACACTCCGTTTTCCATTTTTCCAAATTCAAGACATTTTGTGATAAATGACGAAACTGAACGCCGTTAAGAAGCGGACAAGAGACGAGAGTCTCGCTACAACGAGTAAATAAAATTAAATTACAGTTCCGAGTGCGGATGGATCCAGCAACCACCACATTGACAGTCAGACACTTTTCCACTGCGTATTTTAAACCAATATGTGTATATGTCAAAATGTATAGTAAAACAATCGATACATGGGACAATTTAATTTCAAAAATTCCACCATTCTTGTAAAGTGAAACATAAACTTTAATGACAATCGCTTCTGAGCAACAGTCATTTCACATCCGAATACGGCGATGTCCATAAAAACGAATTACACTTATTATTTAAATGAACAACTGAGGTTATAATTTAAAATTACACAGTTATAAACGCAAAATATAGGGTTTGAAACTATTACGTGAATAATACTCATTTATTTTTTAAGAATATTAATTATTATTATTTACCAAAGTAATAGAATGAACGTATGTTTTTTTTTGAGAGGTCATCTTTATTTAATCTATTAGCATATTGGATGGCTCTATCATCCAAAATATGTATTAGGCTCTATCTTAATGCATATAACGTTTGTCCTAAGAAGGAGGAGAAAAAGGAGGAATTAAAAATACCACTATCAGATCTAATTAAGCACATTCCATATGATGTAAATATTAAAAAAAGATTAAAGGCACACTATCGTGAGTTAACATATCATATATGGTATCATATATGTATAAGAAATCTCTATATATAATAAGACAGTAAAAATATTTTGTCTGTACATTTAGTAATTTTGACTGAAATGGATAGAGGGACACTTAAAAAGACTAATAGAAAGCAAAAAGATTTTTTTTGAATTTCTTGTCTGTCTGTCTGTCTGTCTGTCTGTCTGTCTGTCTGTCTGTCGACATATTGTTGTCCGCATTTTTCTCTGAAACTACTGAACCGATTTACTTGAAAATTTCACCAATTGC
>JAATLQ010034825.1:0-24900 GCA_013421005.1 Heliconius erato x Heliconius himera | reverse complement strand
TCTAT
Source organism: Heliconius erato x Heliconius himera (assembly GCA_013421005.1). NCBI lineage: Eukaryota > Metazoa > Arthropoda > Insecta > Lepidoptera > Nymphalidae > Heliconius > Heliconius erato x Heliconius himera. Next base: position 24,895 of record JAATLQ010034825.1, on the reverse strand, counting down.
TGGTTGTATGTATTTGATGTTAATTGTTATAAGCAGTATGTATGTAGAAAATTTTACTGTCATATTGCACAGTTTTTTAAAATGACTATTGAATAAATGAAATTCAGTAATGTCACTAAATATTTTCGCTTATGAGATTTATTATCACGAATCTAAATCCGGTATTTCTGGTATTTGTTATTTTTTTAATTTTAATAGATAAGTACAAGAAATGCATGGATGAAAGTGATATGTTGCATTCTTGGATTTCCTCAGTTCTATGTTTAAATGAGGGTTTTAAATGCATTAAGTAATAATAAGCCTTAGTTAAACTCACACTTTTATATTGTTTTGTTACATACAAACTTATTATTAATAAAAATATATAAAAAAATTCATTGCGAAAAAGAATTAAGTTCCCTTAATAACTAAAAAATTATAATTACAATTTCGATTATCAGCAGTTATAACTATTTAATGGCTTGGTCATTTAATATTCCTTTCAAAATGTTGATAAACAACTAAATTTTCAAAAAAAAAATCACTTTGCGACACATCCATGCATAATGTTTGTTATTTACACCAAGAATAACAGCTTGAGTGCTATAACTTTTTATTAAACATGTATAATAAATACACTTACTAAAAAATTTTATATTTTACTCCAAATTTATAATAATATAAACTTTCAATCTTATTTATGTCATAAAGGAATATTTTATGATAACAGTTACAAGACTGGGAATAATGAATTGTAGTTTTTGACAATACAATAAATAAAGATATTTTGATTTTTTCTAGAAGCTTTATGCATTGTTAGGTATTTTAAATATTCAACTACAATAAGCATACCATTTATATATATATAACACTTGTCATGTAATCACCATTATTATTTTAATTAATTTATACTCTATATTAATTAAACATTTGGCACAAAAGAATGTAAAATATAGTAAAAAGTACCAAATCCATATAAGTAAGTAAAAGAAATCGTTTTTATTGAGTTAGTGCACAATGACATACACTGACATGATTCATTTTTTAAAAGTTAGTGTATTTAAATCATTGATTTATATTTTAATATCAAATATCAAATTTAAATATTTCATAACTTCATGCAATATTTAGAAAAAATGTAGTATGAGGTTTCTGGTAAATTCTATTAACATTATGAATAAAAACTTCTTTGAAATTGAATGACTTAGTGTTAGTGCATATAAAAATTTAAATGATGATAAAACACATTCATTGGTTTTTTCATCGCCCCTCTTAATTGGACGTATATTTATTAAATTCAGTCAACTTTTTACAATGTTCATTATATTTAATTATTTTACGTCATCGTCTGACGCAACTAATTTCATATTGTAAATTAACTCTTTATGAAGTCCTACTGAAACAATTTGGGAAAATCCTACATTCTACTAATGGATAAAAAAAAATTATTGACATTGATAATTATTTGATGATTAATTATTTCCATCAATTCAATTGATATAACTTTTCTTTTACATGTTTGAACATTTCATTTCAACAAAATTAATGAATTTTATAACAAAACATTTTAATGTGTTGATTATGAATAAAGATATATTTTTTAATTTTAATATTCATTAATAAAAAATAATTCAAGTACCAGGCAAAGCAAATTTGCAAACTTAATTGAAGTATTTTTTCTTTAGTTTAACTTTTAGCAAAATTAATCTTGTTTTTTTTTTTAATATTTATAAATCATTATCATAAATCTCCTTCAAAAATTACCTTACAAAGATTTATTGTACTTATCAATCATTTGTAAACTCAGTAAATAGGTACATTTTTTTATTTAATCTATTATATTACTAAAAATTTTGTTTTTTATATTCTTTGATACTATTTATAATTAATGTGAGTCATTTGTACTATAATAATAACGTTAAAATTTTGCTCGATTAGAAAAATGTGGCGCGTTATATTAATATGAACTATTTTTTCATGCGAAAAAGCTTTGGATGTTAGAAAAGTAATGTAGCTACGGTAGAATTTTTGGTAGATTTCGTGATTATTAATCACGCTAGAGCATGCAAGCAATATACTATGGACTGTCTCATAGGTATAGTCTTATTATTAAAGGACGTTCTAATTGCACTGTTAATAAGTAATTAACCGTCCTTCAGGCTTTGGAGTGCACAGGAAATTTGATTAACTTCTGACAAATAAACTTTTTAAATGTTTATGTTCTATAAAACTTTTGTGGTATACAAAATTACATAAATATTGGTTATTCATTTTGCTGTCATTTGATTCTTTCGTACAATAAACTAAGTGCAAATCTCATGCCAAGTAGGATAAGGTAAAAATATATTTTGGGCTAAACGCATCTTTCGCTTCGCGCATATTATGGCGAATCGGGATGGCGACTTTCCTATAAATTTATACATATGTTTACAAATATATATTTTTATTAGTACTAATACTAAATATTAAGTGAGTCAAAATTTTAAAATACGTTTGGTTTTAAAATAGTCTGGTTTTATTAAAAAAAATGTATTTTATTGATTCCGAACTTAGATCTATATACACATATTGATTATCTCGATTCCATAAAATAAAAATGTAAAGTAGTCAAATTTCGTGGTCTGTTATTGATTTCTTCTATTTCTTGTAATATGGTAGTTAAAACTTTCTTAGCTACCCAAGATTAATGTTTTAAATATTAGTTTATTAAAACAAAACATTTAAAATTTATTTAAATATTAGGTTTTAAATGTTACCTATTCTTGTGTTACACAATCCATAACATAAGTTTTAGTTTAAATTTTGCACAAATGTAGTCTAATGTTATTCGAAACTAATCTTCAGCTCAAAAATTAACACAATATGTTGAAAAGCAATAATATTACTTTATGGTTCATATTTAAGAAAATGTAAAAGAATTGAAATTAGATGGGATCATAGCATGGAAAACTCAGTTATTTTTGTTATTCAGATGAATGTTCATGCAGAATCTAAATATAATTATAGTTAACGTTTGACGTTAGCTTGGTGTATTAAATTTATAAATAATAGATAATTATAATTTAAATTTGTTGAGCTTTAGTATAGTATGCTTTCTATTCCATATAATATAGTCTCAAGTCTTATTATTAACTCTTGTTTAGCCCTAAGTCCAGTTTGAAAACTTCTAAAACAAGTATCTTATGTAATATACATATAATTCTATTATTATGTTCAGAATTTACGAAATATCATTTTGATTTGAGTTATTCAGTGTATCATTTTATCTAGATTTGTGTTGAAATCTGTTCTTTCCTCAATTAAAATTTAATTTTTAGATGATTAGTACGTTTTCTTTTGTGTGATTTAAATATTTTTGGATTTATAACATTCATTTCAATTGTAGAAAAACAAAAGAGGTCTTTATCCTTTGGTCAACCTGCACCCACTGACTTGTGCAGTGTCCGACACGTTATTGCCAAAAATATATAATCTAAAATGAACTTAATTAATCCAGTTAAACGGTTTCATTTAAAATGTGAGTAAATTTAAAGATCTTATTACCTTAACCTTGATTTCTACAACATTTTGTTGTGGTCGTGTCCAATGCATGCTTGTCTGCAAGACAAGTATGTAAATATATCATAGAAAATTATATGGATTGGAGTCTATTTTGGTCTGATCAAAAAACTTTTTTTATAACCATATATTTGTTGATTACTATCTTGAAAATACATGTTATTTGTGATGGATAGTTGTAAAAACAGAGAAAGTAGTGATTTAAAATAATATGATCAATTGATTTATTCCTTAACAGGTTGGTGAATGTTGAGAAAATTTTACCTATTTGATATTATTATTGATAACAATAATAACTTAATAGGATTTACCTCAATATTTTGCTATGCTGAGTCTTGTACATGAAATACTGTAGAAATAATTTAGATAAAGTAATACTTGTATGGATTCATAGAAAGTACCTTAAAGACATTAAGGTTAAAATAATTAGCTTAGACAATTTTTACAATAAATATACTTTTCAAATTTATAAAAATAGATATTAATAATCATGTAGTGCTGCCGTGGTCAAACCTTGGTCTTAGTGTTGTACTAGTTGGAATAAAAGGATACAATAAATAGTTTATTAGATGACAGATTTAATTTATAATTATCCTTAGACCACAGATATTGTAACATAACAATATTTAATAATGTTTTACCAGTAGTCTTCATTGGTCAATAGATATAAAAAAACCTGTTTTAGATATATTTAAAATCATTAAAAAGCATAAATTAGTTTCCAGCTGTAGAAAAAAATGTAGTGCTAAATTTAATGATAATGTATCTTTAAAACTTTAATTGACAAAATATACAATATAAAATACAGGAAGTTTATTTTACCTTAGTCATTTTTGTGTGATATATAATATCTATTTAGCAGGCTCTATCAGCTGCTGGTTTGCTTGGTGCACTGAGACTGGATCTGACAATGTAATGATTGTGGATTCAACCTCCATTCTGGTCTGGAGTCTGGAGTTATTATTTTAGTTTCTAACTTGAGAGATAAGATGTTACCGTTAAAAAATTGGGAGGAAAGTGAGAAATGATGTTGTCCTTTTAAAGATAATACTGATGTTCAGCATCTTAAATACATGAATGTATATGTACTAACACCATTATTTGATCGTAATAAATATATTTTTAAAATCTTTGATGAATTTAGAATAAATATATTTTTTTATCGTGAGTAAAATCGAAAATCAAAGTCAAGATTTAAATAAACTGTATATTCTGTCTTATCAAATAACACACATTCACAAGTTCACCTACACAATTATATACTTTAATCACACTCTGCTTTGTGTATATTCAATGGGGAACTTGAATGAATGCTGGCCAAGAGCACCGATGTTAGGAAGTAGGCCTGCATTTGGTATGATATTCCATGACAGAGTTAATGTGACATTATTGTGACCTCTGAAAAAATAAATAGGTAATAGTATAGTTTAATAGTAAAATTTTTGAGGCCACAGGGATGCAGGAGGAAAGTTCCTAATGATAAATGAAATGCTTGTGTATTCTTTTCTCACATGATGTGGACTGATTTTATTTAAATTATTCTTAGTTTGCCGCTCTGGTAAACAAAGCATATTGATTTTTGCAACTTAACATACAATGTTGTGACAGTAATGTCTCAAAAATTGGCCCATTTTTATTGAGACATCTACCTCTTTTTTTCTTTGTGGGAAAAAAGGTGAAATTGCTTTGTTTTTCTTTCAAACTAAAATCTGTAGACTACTTACTTCAAACCATTTCCATCATCCCAGAAGTAATATTTGGTGTTCATGTTTTTGAAATCCAATAAAGCATTCTCGCCTCTTAAAATTATCTTGTCCCACAAAACAACTTGGTTTAGTTCATTATTTGGGGTGACATATTCTGCTGTGAGGTACAAGAACAGCTGTTTCACATTCCAGTTGAAGAGGTTAGACAAATCAGTCTTGAGATCAAAAGTTAAGTACCCAAGATCATTTCTTTCCCTTGAAGCTCCATAGTCAGGAACATTCTTGCTGTCAAAAAAGATGAGATAAAAAAAGATATATAATTATAGCGTAGCGTATAAAGTACACATTAACACAGCTAACTTGTAATCTAAAACTAAATAAGCTGTATTCTGTGCCTGTTGACGCCGAATGAGAATGATAGTATGGACCATGGATTTAAGTTATAGTTACTACGTTCCCTATGGGTTAAAATAATAAGAAAGTATTTGTTTACTTACACTACTACTTTTACAGTGTTCATTTGAGCGGTAGTTCTATAGTCCACAGTTAACGTGGAAAGAAAACACAAAAACGTTAAACATGCTAAAACACTTAGTGTATAAGTTAATATTGCATTTACTCTTGTCAAGACAGAATACATTTTGGAAAACTTATTGTTTTTGCACGGTGGATATAAAACTCCACCGCAATGGAAGTCAATAGTATAATTTTAGTTAAGAATTCAATCACTTTCTAGTTACTGTCGGCGTTGACAATTTATTGACATTTGAGACACGTCATATAATCTTCGTGTACAAGCTTTTTTCGTTATCTATGCTAAATTGAACCGTGCCTTGTTGTAAAAAGGTTTATTTTATTTAAATTTTTTGTAGCGTCGTACCAATCTACGCAATATTTAGATCATCAAGGAGCGCATCAAATATTTTTTTTATAATTTTTATATTTATCTTTAATTGTTGCGTTATTAATAGTTATTTAAAATAAAGTGTACTAATTCTCGAAAGGATGTTGTAGACATTTTTAGTATATTTTGTTCATTAAATCAACTATGGCAGGGAAGTGTTGCTGTATTATTATCTTCATATTTTTTTTGTACGTTAGGTTTGTTGATTTTTATTTTGGCAATATTCAGTAATTATAATTTTAAATATACAAAGTCTAGATCTAGTCTAGTCTAGTCTAGATTTCCTAACATCTTCTTTATACTGCATTAAAAAACCTATTCAAAAGACTTATACATATAAATATATATTTATAGTTACGGTATTATATTTTACTACAGATAAAAGAGAAAAACCAATCCAATCCAATCCGTACCTATATTATAAATTCGAAAGCAACTGTCGGTCTGTTTGTGACGCAATCAGGGTCAAACCGCTGATCCGATTGTGATAAAATTTCATATAGAATTACATGAGATTCTTGGGATCGATTTAGATAACCTATTTTTTCAAATTTGTAATAATCTCGATATATACTAATATATTATAAAATACCATTCAATTTGACATGTAATTTAATCTGCCATGTTAATTACAACCGTCGCTAAGCAACAAGAAATTTGTTGTTCAAGAAATTCGTTCCATAGAATTAAGAATATAAACACAATAACATTTATAATGGGCAGTAGACGAGGCACTGTGGCAGAATTACACGGGATCCCGCCCGGGATGCTGCGACATAGGCACACTCTCGTTGAGTAACTGCCTCTCCTGTCTTGATAGCAACCACTCGTGATAGCCGTGTCGTTAGCACTAACAGCTCTCGTACACATATATGTTGAATTCTCCACTGAAAATATAAATGTGTTTAATATACTTAAATGCTTTAATATTATTTCCTCAGTAATTTACAAGGTACGCAAAGACAACCTGGTTTCATATTAACCTTTTGTGTTTTTACCTATTTTGAATATTGCGTCTTAAAAAATGGAACCTGCTGTCTAAGTGTAGATATTTTATTTTATCGGTAACCCGCATGTTAGTAGACTATGCAAAGGAAGCCTTAACACTAGGCTTCCTATGATATTGCGTGTTGAGTGGCGGATCTCAACGCCGCGCTTTTGCCTCGACACCAGAGCGAAAAAAAGAAAATATAAATTTAAATACATATTTCATTTCCTCGAGTTGAGATCAAACTCACAAACAGTCGCGTTTAAAGTCACACTTTGTGCCTCTGTGCCACATATGACCACAAAGTATTCTAATTATTTTTCAGGTTGTATGAAATCCAAAAATATACAACATATTTCTTTTTGTACAATAAATATATACTTTACAATAATATTTACTTATTTTTATTTTCATTATTCATAGTACACAGCGTAACTTACCAACGCCATTGAAATAATATGTATATTGGGCGCAAACATCGTTATCAGCGAGCAAGCATGTAGAGTCGTTCATGTAATTGGTCCACAGGTATTCAACATTTGGCCAAGAGCCGTCATCTAAAATATATAGATACAACCGGAATATAATAAATGGCTACTTAAACTCAATAAGATAATAGTTTCAATGTGGTCTTTACTTTACACGGTTCTTACGCAGATATTATTGAAATAATTAGGAAGTTTGTAATTTTTTTATGTCACGCTGTATCCCGCGCATAGCAGGGTAGGCAGAGGGAACTAACGTGTTAAAACACTCCCATTTTCCACCGAGTTCTGATGCCATTGTGTGTTGGGTGGCGAAACTTAACGCCGCGCTTTGCCTCGACACCAGAGCGAAGAAATGAAAATATATGGATCAAACTCAAAACCAGTTTTTACAGTCACACTTTGTGCCCCTGCGCCAGGACTGGTCTCTTAATAAAATTTATAAATTTAAAACCATGTAAAGTAATTTCACCACTGATATCAATCAGAACTACTAGTAGTTTTTTCCATTATTGTGAATGTGATTGTAATATATATTTTTAATAACATTATTATTAAATTGAACCCAAATATAAAATAAGTATAAATATATTTGTTATCATAAGCTTACATGATGCGACCAACGGCAATTCACAGGGGACTCCCTGTGCCAATCTCGTAGCGTCCTCGCATGTCGCGTTTAGGATTATACTCTGGTTGTCGTATCTTGGCCCCAGCCACGTGAACCGAAAACAACGGGTTTCGTTCCGTTGGTTGGACTGTGCCGCTATAAGGTTTCCACCTACAAAAGTTTCCAAATTTCATCAAAGGCCGTTCGTTGCCAGTAGCTATACTTATCGTGATTCATTTATTTTCATTATTATTTTTGCCAAAAGAACTTTAACTTTCCGTAGTATTTTGTGTTTATTTAACAAACAAATTCAGAATAGGAAACTTTATAATTGACGCAATTACTTGAAATTACTTTGTGAATATTATATTTTTATGCTTAGATATGATTTTTAGTATATTCATAACTTCAAAATAAACAGATATAGGTACTCACTGAACGCTATAAGAAACACTGAAATTAACATTATTTTATACATGATGCACTTTTTTTTAATAATAATGACCACTTTGTCGTTGTTTTTTGTTTGATACTTAGGTTATTTAGTTGACGTTAATTATATTATCTTTTAAATGTAAATACAATTCGAGTTATTCATATCCTTATCGCCATTACTCGTTACTGATACCATGATTGCATAGATTTTTATTGATAAGCGTTATCGTTCTCTTCTATAATGCCGATTGATTAAGGTAGAAAATAAATATTATGATAAATAATTAGATCTAATTCAGTAAGTCCTTGAATGAGTAAAAAATAAAATTTTTCAACAATCTCTTCTTCTACAGAAGATATTGTTTATGATTCATTGTGTTTGTTGTTGGTGAAAGATTGTTTATTAATAGAACTAATAGGAAATGTTATTAAAAATTAGAAAAGAAAAATTATAAAAATATATACAATAGTGATTAAAATATACATAATTCGGAATGTTAAAACTAAGAATTTACTAGAATATCACACAAAGTTTTAAAGGAGAAACTATTATATGAGTAGGTATAAGAAAGAACCTTCACTATCTATCTACTGAAATAAATATATATTTTAGCTGACTAAGACATATAGTGCACTGTTGCATTATGAAAAGATTTCAACATACGTAATGTAATAAGCGACAAAATTTTATAAGTTCCAAAATCAAATTCTTTAATTTCGAAATCCCTATGTTACCTAGCTTATATGAACCTTAAAAAAAATCTTGTAAATCGATGTATTATAACACAACATTCATTTAAACGACGGCCCTAAACGAATTCAATTATAAATCATTAATAATTAAAACATTTTTAAATGTCCACACGTTGGTTTTAACGAATATTCATATAAATCTTGAACATCATTTTTTTATACATACCTATATTACGCTATAATATTCCATTCTTTCATATCTATTATGCCTTTAAAACGTGATACTATTGTAGGGCGGTTTCCCGGAAATAAAAAGTGAAGGCATTGTCAATTCGCATGGGCGTGTGTGGAGCGGACGGGGCGCTCCAACGACATTATACCCTTTGCTCCATCGGCGGACGATAAGCCGATTTCATCTAACCTAGTTCAATCAGCTCGCACCGAACTGCACCAGTATAGATTTATGACGTCCACGTCGCTGATATTGGATCGTTTTAAATATATTTTTTAAATTTGTTTACTGTTAGGTATGTAGGTAAATGTTTGTTATTATTGTTATTTCAGCTTCACGCTGCATCTCATTCCGCTCCTTTCTCCTCCAAATTCTGGAGGCATTGCGTGTTGAGTGGCGGAACTCAACGTCGCGCTTTGTCTCGAAACCAGGGAGAAGAAACGAAAATATTAGATTTCTCATTTCATTTCTCTTCCTCGAGTTTGAACCAAACCAGTCCAGTCAACCAGTCATGCTTGTGTTCCTGCGCTATGACTGCGCTGGCCTGTCGTTATTATTTAATACAAATGCTACAAGGACATGTTAACGGATTTACGGACATCGGAATGAATTTATTATATATATTGTTGTTGTTTTTTATTCACGTTTATCTATAAATAATTTAACATATCTCATGTTATACATGCTTTATAAATAAATATTTATTAAGCCCTGCTCGTACACACCTAACTCTAGATATAAAAGAGACTTGTTGTTAATTGAAAAACCGAATAATTACAGCTGTGTCTATTGATTTTGCCTTTTAGGCACAGAACAGTCACGTCACAGGGGAACAAAGCCGTCATATGCAGAACAAAGCGGATGCTGCAAGCGTATCTGCGACGGCGAGCACGCCGTTGAGATGTCGTTGACATGAAATATTGACGTTTCGATCGTTATCTCACATGTCAATTGCTAGCTTTTTGCTTGTTTTTTTTTTGAAAATGTGTTGTAATATACTTATTTTTTTTTGTGTTGCTTTTGTAAAAAAAATAAAAAATTAGCTTCACGCTGTATCCCGTACACAGCAGGGTAGGCAGAGGGAACCTAGTGTTAAGACACTCCGTTCCCTACTTTCTGCCGAATTCTAGAGGCATTGCGTGTTGAGTGGCAGAACTCAACGCCGCGCTTAACCTCGACACCAGAGCGAAGAAATGGAAATATAAATTTAAGTAAATATTTCATCTCCCCGAGTGGGGATCGAACCCACAACCAGTCGGTTTTGCAGTCACATCTCGTGCCGCTGCGCCACGGCCGGCCTCAAGCCTCAAGTGTTGCTTTTGTGTTGGTTATAAAATAATATTATATATGAAATAATAATTTTAATTTTTTTCAACCTGTTTATTGTAGGATAGGCAGAGGTAACCTAGTGTTAAGAGTCTTAAGACACTCCGTTCTCCACTTTCCGAAATATCGAGTCATTGCGTTGAGTAGCAAAACTAGTGGCCGCGCTTCGCTTTGTTACCAGAGCAAGAAAATAACAATTTTAAGTTTTTATTTCTCCTAACGAGAATCGAACCCACAGCCGTCGTGTTTACAGTCATATGTTTGTGCCCATGTGCCATGACCGCCAGAAACTAATAACTTACATATTCTCTCGAAGAATCGAACCCACTGCCGTCGTGTTTCAAGTCACATGTTAATGCCCATGTGCCATGACCGTCTCAAACTAATAATTTATATATTCAAAACCATATTTATGGTTTCTTAAGTTACTTTAGCAAGAACGAATACCGACATTTGATACTATAAGTTATAAGGGTTTACTTTAAAGTTATTTACTTTGCGTAAATTTAGCGAACAAACGTCTTTGTACTTTTACAAGAAGTAGAAACAACTTTAGCTTATATATTATAGATGTTATTGAATCTTTCGTTCTTTCACTATTTTTCTAGAACTGACTTATGGATGAAGATGCTTTGTACTCAATTATGAAATATGCATGTTTTCGAACGGATTGTTTTTCAAGAATAAATTGAAATATTTATAGAAGTTCTAGTATGTTTTTTTTCTCGAATTTGATTTCGATATTTATGACTTTATGAGTAAGTATATAAAATTGTAAGTCTAATCAGCTTCACGCTGTATCCCCCACACTGCAGGGTAGGCAGAAGGAACCTAGTGTTAAGACACTCCGTTCCTCACTTTCTGCCGAATTCTGGGGGCATTGTGTGTTGAGTGGCAGAATTCAATGCCGCGCTTGTCCTCGACACCAGAGCGAAGAAATGGATATATCAATTTCAGTAAATATTTCATCTCCTCGAGTAGGGATCGAACTCACAACCAGTCGGTTTTACAGTCACATCTTGTGCCCCTGCGCCACGACTGGCCTCAATAATATTATGTTACAATATTATGGTAATTCTGTTTTAATTAAATGCGTGATCATGATATTATTGTACCGTTTAAGCTTGGATATGTGACTGACTGACTGACTGACTGACTGACTATATATAATACGATTATATTCAGCTTTATATAGAACGACGGAAAGTTATAATATAAATAATGAAACAACCATACAACAGGAGCGAAACTTTATAATATTCTATAAGTTAATGTACCAACAGTTTTGTATACAAAGTTTGTTTAATGTATAGCCTACTTCAATATTAATATTCTAAGAAAAGCGAAATCTGAAGGTTAATATTGCTTATTAAGTTTACAAAACAGCTTCCATTAATCTTAGTTCTCAAGGCCTCTTTGTTTCTTTCGCCCCCGTTTTGCTATCAGACGACTTTAATTAAGATATCATATACGAAATAAGTTCACATTTATTGAAGTATATCTACTAGTTACGACGCTTATATTTTTGATTTCTGAATCTGATTTTTCTTTTATAAAAAACAAGAAACTTTTTTTTTTGTGTCAATAGCAAGCGACGACAACTCCAAAGTTAGTGTGTACAACAATTATTCCTCGGTTACTATTATCTTAATTTGCCTCGATCCCAGATAATCTCCCTCCAAAATATTAAATATTTCATTTCCTCGAGTGGGAATCGAACCCACAACCTGTCGCGTTCACAGTCACACGTCCCTGTGCCCCTGTGCCACGACTGCCTTCAAATAAATTGTAAGTATGAGGTATTTATTAGATTAATATAGGTACTATATCTATATATGGCGATTTAACTATGTCATTTTATTGTTTTTTTTTACGTTATGTTTACTAATAGAATTGTAAAAAAACTTGTTTCATATTTTTTTAATTTTAAAATTATTTTTCTAGTGACTATTATATTTCTTTTGGTAAAATAAAAACAAAATGAATTATATAATTATTTAATATTTATCAATTTAGTGAAGCAATTATACAAAATATCTATGTAAAAACATAATTTTATCTACATTTTCGTTGTTCCTTAATTTTACAATATAATACGACTTATTTACAAAGTAAAAATAATATAAATTACGAGTATTTACAAACAATTTACTGTCTTTTAGTAAATTGCGGTATAATTTTTACACACTATGCAATCCTATTTTACAATATCAGGACTTCTTAATTTTTCAACTTCATACATCAAAGAAATTAGATAACTATAGATTAAAGTTTCATGCACTATCAATGGTCGTTTTAAATCGTGAAATTATGAAGCTTTTTTAATGTTTACTGCTCACTCACTCGCGATATAGTTTTATCACGCCGCTTTATATAGTTTTTTCATCACAACCACTTTCACTAATATATTTTTAATCTTCCATTTCAGCTTATCCTACATATGGGAAGGGTGCGAAAGGTGCCGGGAAGTATCCAGGAAAACCAGGCGCTGCACTCGGTTGGATCGGGATGGATGACGTTACATACGAAGTTAGCACGGTTGGAACTACTTTAGTAGAGTATAACGTCGTGTACACCGTTTTGGCACCGAACGTCAGTTTCAGAACTTGACTGCTCGTAGCGACGACTTCGGTGTTCAGAACAACTGGCGTCGAAGTTACTGTAAACTGTTGTTGGGGGTAAAGTGGGTTAAGGGGTAGAGCAGGCAAGCTACTAGTTCCTAATTCATATTCAGTTTTCGTAATAGTTGCAACTGGCCGAGAAATTGTACTTTGAATAGTATTTTTACCATCGAACAGTGGAATTACATGGGACTCGTATATTGTTTCGTATTTCAAAACAGGTTTTGATGTTGTCACTACGTTCGGTATTTGAGCAGCAGCAGCAGGATTCAAGAGTCTTAGTAAAGCCAATTGTTGAGCTTGTTCTGGAGTAAGAGCTGGTGTTACTGGATTTGGTGGTTCTGTTACAGGATTATTCTTTTGTCCGTGTGCCTTTTTAAGCCTTAAGTGGTTGTCTCTGTATTTATCTATTTCGGTAATATCGAAATTGGATCCGATATTCGCGAGATCTAAGTCAGGTGGGAACACTCGACGGGGAACGCCATCCTCGTCTTCGTTGCTATCGCCAAAGTCTAACTCTAAATGAAGCTCTGAGCCAGCCTCATCGAGTCGACTATTAAATTCCTTCAATGTTTTGCTTGGTATGAACTGGAAGAAGTCCATTGGGGGCAATGTTTTGGTTGCTGTAACGAACCTAGTGACTTGATATGTCTGTATAAAAGTAAGGCTGCTGGTTACGTTAGCGTCTCTCACTATTGGTAATATGTGGGTTTTAAGCATGTTTTGAGTTGTACTAAAGGTTTCAGTCACAGTTTCCAATGGAGGAGTTTCAACATCTGATGAGAGCGTAATTGCAGGCAGAGTTGCTATACTAGAGTCTAACAAGTAGTGATCTTTGCCGTATGGTGATGCAGTGGCTAATATGTTCTCAGTTAAAGGCTCGTTCAGTTGAATTTGAGAATTCAGAGGCACAGCTGTTGGCTCAATTCGCTTTTCTATCGTCGTAGTTACTGTTATAATACGAGTGTTTTTCACGCGTCCAACCTGTAATGAAAATATATTGTGAAATCGTATTCTATATTTTTAAATTATATAAGTTGACTACGTGCGACAGATTGTGGGCTAGATACACGGTCGATGAAATTAAATATTTAACATTTTCATTTCTTTGCTCTGGTAACGAGGCAAAGCGCGGCGTTGATGATTGGCGCCACTGTTCAACACGCAATACCTTCAAAATTCGCGGCGGAAAGTGGAGGATTGAAGTGTTTTAAAGTAAATGGAATATCTTAACACTAGATTCCTAGTCCTAGTGTGCAGGATACAGAGTGAAGCTAAACAAATAAACATTTATTAATGTTTATAATAAGGTTTGACAATGTTATTAAAATATTTTTTTAAAATTAATATGATTAATAAAATCTTTTTAATTTATATATTGTCTTAAAAAGTTACCTGGAAAGTATACGGAGACTTAAGAGTTGCAATTTCGTAATAAACATCTCGGAAATCAGCCGGAGTGGAAATTTCTACTTTGAGTGTTTCGACCGGCGGCGGCTTCTCAATGGAATTATCTTCAGTTTCATTGTCAAGTAACGTTCCCGGACCACTTTGGGAGCCAGATAGTTCTAAGTCGTTATCTGATCTTGCTTGAGGAGATATTTCATTAGAGGGTTGGTCTTCAGCACTCATTGGGGTTGTTTGATCATCGTCATTCATTTTCCGTATAGTTACTTTTGGCTTAGGACTAGTTTTATACTGCCAGCGTCCAGAGCCCTGTTGTCTGTTAAGCTTGAATTTATAAACACTTGTTGCAGCCGGAGTCACTTGTTCGACTGAACTTGGTTGTATACGAGGTTTGAATCCCCTCTTCGATTGATTTTCAGTATTGCTTGATGGTGTTACAGTTGTTTTGTGTCCAGAGTTACGATTGCTCTTTCGTCTATTTGAAAACGAAGGTGATGAACTTTCACTGAAAACAGACACGGTTGCCAGTTGAGGAGATTTGGCTGGTCGAAAACGTGTACTGAAAACGGAAAATTTACGCTGCGCTATATTTCACTTAACTTCAACTATGATTGTTACTTTTGTGAACTTACATTATGGTATGGTTAAGTCTATTGTGCTAGAATTAGTTCAATTTGATCTTAATAATATATATAAGCTTTATTTAAAAAATAATAATTTTAATTATATTTTTTACCAAAAAAAGTTTGTTAATTTGTTGATTTTTTTCCATAATCTAGTATGTAATGCGTTTAAATAAAAGAAAACGTGAATATGGAGTGATTGATATGCAGAAGCATATCAACAAAGCGCAAAAATGAAGGACATTGGTTATAATTGTATTATCTGTACACTACAAAAAATTTTTATATTCAAAAATATTGATGACTTATTCATACAATGTAAGTTTGATCACTATTCTTAGCTATGCTACATAATATGGGTTAGTGTAATAAGCTAAATGTAAATAAAGCTAATGTAATCTTTCCGTTCAGTTTCCACATTTTGATGACGTATATGAATGATGTAATATATGTAACATACCTTTGAGTTCGTTGAGATTGAGAAGAGTTTCTATTTTTAAATTTTTTGCCTTGGCTCGGTGGTGGTGCCGGTGTATTATCGTTTTCATTATTTTGCGATCTGAGACGATTCTTAAAGGAGCTGCCACTGCTCGTTTGTCGTCGAGTTGTTTTACTGAAACCGGTGTCTTCATCATTTATTGATGGCGTCGGTTCCAGGTTGTGACGATGATTCTTTGTTATAGCCGGTGCTACTGTTTTCATTATTCGATGCGACGGACTGGGAGATATTTTGCCTTTAATTCCAGATTGTAAGATTTTTGAGTTGCTATTTAGTACTTGTGCATATTTTCCAGATATGTAAGTGCCTATGACACTGGTTTCATGGACTGTCGTCAGGCCATCCTTAACTATCGTTCCGCCAAGTGTCGTTACTAGCCCAATTGGATGTTCTTCATCATCAGGTGGTGGAGTTGGTTGGTGTCTATTTTTAAGATTATTTTTCGGTTTCTGCGCATGACTTTTTGATGGACGTAAATTGATAACTCTATAAGTTTCTTCTACAAATTCAGAGGGCTGGCGTGATAAGTAATCGTATTCTGGTTCTCTAATGTTATTTGACACTAGAATTGCTGGCTCCTCATCACTTTCACTTGATTGGATTTCGACCACACTATTTACTTTTGAATTAACTATTGACGATGGTTCGGGGTTTTGTTTCACTTCTACTTTGCTGCTCACGATATTAGTAACACTTTTCACTGGTTGATTCTTTGGCTGCTGTTTTTTCACCTGTGGTAATTGTTTGTTGGCTTTAGCTAACTGTTTGGCAGCATTACTTTCTACGATTTTGGATGGTCCTGCGACGACTTCAACTTTTGTGATAATTTGCTTTTGTTCTTTTGCCACAGATTTTGGTATATTTATAATATTAATTTTAGGAGGAGAACTAATAACTGAAATAGCACTGGAGGCACCTATAGGAATTCCCGCTTTATTTGTTGTATCCTTGTCCACAGTTTTGCTGGGCTTGATTGCTTCAGGTTTTACATTGTTTATTGGTGGTGGTTTAGTTTCTATAATGTTTTCTTGCACAGATTTTTCAGTTGACGGTGGTTCTAAATGAAAAAATAACGGTTAGGTTTTTTTTACATTTAAAAGATCATTCCATAATTTGGAAAGAAAAATACTCTTTCAAGCGCAGCGGGATTTTAACCAACACTGACCACTATGCCATATGTTCTTATCAAGTTATTAAGAAATTTTAATATGTTTGTTACAAATTATTTGCGTTGTTAGCATCTCTGTAGGCTTTTACAAATTTCCGCTCTCATAATTATTATTTCATTAGATTGCTTAGCTTTATATAATATATTAAAAGGAGCTGCTATATAAACATTAGAATAATAAAAAATATTTTATAATAAAACGAACTTAAAATTTGAATTTGGATACACAAATTTAAAACTATACTACCTGGTGGTGGGGCGGACTGCGGTGAGAAAACCATTACTGTATTGCCTATTGTAGTGGTGAAATCAAGGAAGCCGTAAACAGTTTGTGTTAAGAAGTTACCCACTGGCGCTGGGTTTGCTGCTTTTGGTCCACCATCATAAAATGGACTCTGTGCCAATGTGCAACCTGTAATTGAGATTTTGCATTTTAAATTAAAAAATATTATATCTAATTTACTTTAAAAAAACATGTTTTTATTTTTATTTTAAAAATAAAATCGGTATATATCCGAAGAAAAGTAAATGATAAAATGAAACCGTGAACGATAAATAAGAAACTTATATGAAGTGTAAAAGATTCTGAGCTGAAAAGTATTTTAGTACTTAATATATTACTTCAATACCATTGATTGGTAAATCGTGTGTTACTTAACCCTCGTTCTTAGAGAGAAGATATGAAATATAGTCATGTCTACGCGTGTTGCTTGTTTAATGACGTGTGAACTCTTCCCCCTCAATTTGTGTATATTGAAAAACTTTTCAAGATATAATGGAATTTTAATGTGATACCAACATTGGAGTTACTGATAAATATTTGTAGGCATCTTTTAAAAATAAACATATAATAGTGACTGTTTTTTTTAATTTAAAATGCTCTACTCTAAAATAAATTTAAAAGAAAGTTTTAAGTTTTAATCTTCAAGTGGGGATTGAACCTACAACCAGCCGGTTTTACAGTCACACTTTATGCCCCTGCGCCACGACTGGCCTCAGAATAAATTATTTCTAGCAATATTATGGACTTCAGTATATTATATAAGGCAGACGCAATGTTTTGTGCGTTGCCAAATACAAATTTATGTTGCATTTTCACATAGAAATTGGATAACAAAATTCTGGCTGGGTCGTGTCGCTATATCCTTGTTACTTCCGGGCCATTTGCCATCAAGTGGGTTGAGATAGTCTACCTTAGATACGATCGGGATGGCCGCCCACTCCAATCTATGTGTTTTCAATTACTTTGCGCAGAACATTTTCATCCTTTCTCTGTTTTGTATGCATCGTTTGTTCGGAATAATATCTTCGGACCTAACATTGCCCAATATTCAATACTCAATAGATATTTACTTTTTCACTTAATATGTTATTCTTATAAGTAACACCATATTAACGCTTCAAGTTATAATTTTTTTTAGCTTCACATATTTCGTACACAGCAGAGTAGACAGAGGGGACTTAGTGCTAAGACACTCTGTTCCCCATTTTCCGCCGAATTCTAAGACATTGCGCGTTGAGTTACGAAAGCCAGCAAAGCGAAGAAATGAAAATATTAAGTATTTAATTCCCCTGAGTCGAGCTCCACCACTGCATCACGACTGGCCGCTCACCATTATAAGTTTTTTTTATCTTTGTAAATATTAATAGTAATTGCTATTGAAAGAAAAGTAAAAATAAAATTAAAATCATAAAAAAAATACTTACTAAAATGGGCAAATACTGCCCAAAAAATGAATATCCGTTGGTCCATGGTGATCGTTTACTGTTCTTCACTTTAATTTCACGACTGGAATAGACTGTGCTGGAACAGCATTTTGTAAGACGTGACTGTGGGAATACCTGTAACGAAAGACACAATATCTTATAAATTCATTCTTTATATTTAAAAAATAATTGTTAGGTTATTAATTAATTTCCCTAATTTAATTAATTAATGCTTAACTGGGTCTTACATACTCTATTGTTTTAATTCATAAACTATTAGAAAATATTTCAAATTATTATTGTGTTTAATTGATTTGGTGAAATTTGTAATTAAGTTCGATCGTTATATTATCAGTGCAAGCTCACAATTTGATCACTGACTTGATACATCACTGCAATTTCACAAATGATAATATTGTAAAAAAGTGCTTATTACTTTTATAAAAATATATGCCTATATATATTTAAGCCGTCGTGGCATAGCGATTGAATGTAAAGGCTATGGTTGTAGGTTCGAACTCCATTTGGGAGTGTTAGGTTATATCATTTTCATTTCCACGCTCTTGTAGACAAAACAAACAACCGCTCTTGTAGAGCCTTCGCCACTCAATTTGCCATTTTTCGAAAATATGATGGAATTTGGAGGACGTTGTGTTTTAACTGCATATAGTGATTGTATTTACACGATACTAAAACGCAAACAAACATATTTTTTTTTGTCTGTCTGTCTTCATATTTATCAGGGCTATTCTCCGGAATAGCTAAACCGATTGTCATATGACCAACACTGACAGATAGAGAAGGTTATGGAGCACCATACTTCTATACGAAAATGCTATTAGGGTCGAAATTTATGGAAGGAAAATCGCGTTAGTCGTAAGCGTGTACATACAGCCTACCTAGATAGATGTAAAATATCTAAACATTTTTATTACATACGACAATTTTTGCGAGCAAATTAAATAAATTCCTAATAGATTTAAATTATGACATATTAATTGTATAACATGCATGCATGTTTAAATAACCATTCTTAAATTATACATCAATGTTTCCTAAATACACGTAAATAATATTATATAAACATTCGTGTAGTTCAAGCGGGCGAAGCCGCACGGTTCGCTAGTGTAACTAACGAGCTAGTAATGATAATTATTTAACACTAGATTCCCTCTGCTTGTCCAGTTGAATCGCACGATCGAACCAGGAAAGAGCGTAATGCTAAAACTGGAAAATTAATGAGAATTGATGCAAATGTATCGATATAACTAACTGGTAAAATCCTACATCAGAGTTCGCGGTCGCTTTTCATTTCAACGGCGCGCGGCTGGATACATTCGGTAAAATATTGCTTTAGAATAAATATACATCGATTTACTGAGTGAGGCTTTGTTCTAATTTAAAATTAGTTTATGTTTCATAAAATTATATTTTTGATAAAAATTTACTCATTTATTCTTGTAGCCTCTATGTAATAAAATGGGTGAGCGAATAATTAACAAATGATTTTTTATTAATAATAGAAATTATAATTTCATAAGCTAATTGGTTTGGAAGACCGCAAATTGTTTACTATTGAAATCAGTTAAACCGAACAACAGCCCTAAATAAACAACAATGTTTATCGTAATATATTATATTAGCATTTCAATAAAAGCTCACTCAATATTTTATTTTTCATATATATTCATATTATTTTTGTAATTTAGTTAAGTGTTTTTCTATCTTCACTTATAATACGTTTTTTATACTTTCAAGCCGTATCCAGTACAGTCCAGTCCAGTCCAGTACAGTAAGGTACCTAGAAGGAACCTAGTTGGAATCGAACCTGCAACTTGACGCGTTTACAGCCACACTCTTGTGCCATCACATTGTATCCTGTACACACATCACATACTTCGTATAATACGTAGATGACAAATATAACATTGTTATATGTTATTATTCTTTACAGTATGTACATAATTTCACTTATATACTATTAAACTTAAAATCCTTATCTTAATAAAAAAGTGAATGTTAAGCAATATTAATAGATCTAAGTCTCGTCTACGTTGTCCTCGGAGGGAAGATAAATTAAGCCGAAGTTATAAAGTAAGATTTTATATTAAAAAATGACCGTTTTAAATGTAACACTTTGCAATAAAGTGATTTTTTTTTAAAATCATAAAATCAGCACATAAAGTAAACATCTAAGGATAGTAAGTACTTAAAAAAAATCAGCTTCGTTGCTGTATCCCGCAGATTAAGACACGTTCGTCCGTCCGTCCGTTGGGGTACGTTTCTCACTTTCTGACGAATTCTGGAGGCATTGCGTGTTGAGTGGTAGAATTCAACGCCGCAACGTAGTAAGTACTTATTTATGGTAATTAGTTTTTGAGTAGGTACAGAAACAAAATGAAGAACGAAAACTGAATTATGAGTATATTATAAAAACTTGCTAGATATTCTGCTTTTAAGTAATATTTTAAATAAAAACATATTTGAAATAAATCTGATTAGTTTTAGATTTTTTAGGAAATATATATTGCTTACAATAAATACTCTATTTGATAATTCATGATTAGCAAAGGTTGATTTAATGATAATTAAAGTAAATAGACTTAGGCAGCATCCACTTAAAATGCTTCCATATATTTTATAACACACATACGCATGTATTATACTTAAATATATTTTTATATATATAAAAAAAAATTAAGTAGACTTGAATCTAAATTGAATATTTGTTTAAAACTAAACCCATGCTTATTAAAAATATTATAATGATGGCATTTCAGAATTGAACTGTCATCATATACATACATATAAATTGTCTGCTCATACAGTCTGCAATCGGAACTTGCTAAGCATTCAAACGCTTTCAATGCTGCAAGCTATGGCAGAGTAACTGGACTGGCACAATAGATGCCAATTTACAAGGGAATTCGGCTTGGATGCCTCTCCTAACGTATTGAGTTCTGACATACGTCTCGCCAAGAGGCTCACTGAATTACTACACTACTGGTACTAAAGCGACTATTATAATTAAGTTAGATGATCATAATACGATGCAATTGAATTTTGAACGCTTCAATCGCTTATTGTTTAATTTTGTCGTTTAGACACTTGCGAGAACTATATGTACTTGCGTAGGTATATTAAATAAATGTTTCATATATAAAATATAAATAGTAAATTATTTGAACTGTGTTTTCTAGCTTTTGTAAGGATGTATACTATATATAATTTTTTAAACATTTTTTTATATATATTTCACTTGAATGCTTTAATTAAATTATACAGATAAACTTTTCGATTTCATCTTACTTGTAAAAGACATATTTCTATGCATTAGCAAGAAAAAAAAATTGAAGTTAAAAGTAATTAAATTAATGAAATAGGTTTCGATGATGAAATGGGAATGTTTGAATGAAATACACGAGGGCGTACGATGAGCAATGTTAATCAATGCGGGTCAGCCATTTTGCGGTTACGGCCAAATAGCAAAATGCAGGTTCATCGAGTATTTAGCTACTCATTACAGTATATATAAAATAAATAAATAAATCAGCTTCACGCTGTATCCCGCACTCTTCAGGGTAGGCAGAGGGAACCTAGTGTTAAGACACTCCGTTCCCCACTTTCTGCGGATTTCTGGAGGTATTGCGTTTTGAGTGGCAGAACTCAACGGCCGCGTTTGTTCTCGACACCAGAGCGAAGAAAAAGAAATATAATTTTAAGTAAATATTTTATCTCCTCGAGTGGAGATCGAACCCACAACCAGTCGGTTTTACAGTCACACTTTGTGCCCCTGAGCCACGACTGGCCTACAGTATATATTACACAAAATATTTAATTCTGCTTGTACCAGGCTCTTCACATAACTAGTTTGTAATAATATAAGCTTTAGTTTTTGTTCAAGGGAACAAACTTACACTATAAATAGTTTATTTATAATTAATTTCCACATTACACGCAACGAACCAGTGGTTTTCCGTGCTTATTACATGCGGTAAATTTTCATTTGTAATCATTATATTTTAAAATTACCTACTAACTACTTACTTTTTGAATGCAATGGAATGGATAAAAATAATAAAAAAAAAACAAAAATTCTAATCAGCATCAAAAATTCTATCTTTGTCTGTTCTTTAAAAAAAACCATAAAAAATTAAATTGAAATGTGCTTATGAAACTGCATAACGCGGCAGGGGTCGTAATCTCTAGAGGGTAACATCGAGGGGATGAGGATTGAATGATGTAAGATTGGTGTGTGCGTCAAAGGGTTACTGTACCCACTACCTACTGTTTACTGTTTGCTCGCGAGATGGGCGCGGTGATGGCGGTAATGTTTGTGGCTCTTCCCGTCTGGAACCATTCATTCAGCTGATGCATACGTTATTATTGTAGGGATAGCAAAATAAACATTTATTAGCAATTGTGGTTTAAAAAAAAATAAAAGAACATACAAATATTTATTATAAACATTGTCATACAACGAGATGATTGTGAAGTAGATTTCTACTCGGTTTTCTATTCTCTTTCGAGATGAATTGTGGCGTCTACCAACACGCAATGTCTTGAATTTCAGGCGAAAACGGAGAACAGAGTGTCTTGATACAGGGTATATTGTCCTGCTATATGCAAGTTAAAGCGTGAAGTTAAATACACGATATTTTGTCCGGTTTTTTTCTTCGTATGCAGCAATACGCCAATCCAATCTCTACTTGCCAACTATTGTGGGAAATATTTTTTAATATTTTAAAAGTGTTCTACACTTAGGAAAGAAAAATATTTATTAAGAAACGTATTAAGATTTAAACGTAGCGGGATTTGAATCCGCACCTCTTCGGAAACCTTGGAAAATTTCCAAAGAGGTGCGGATTCAAATTTTTATACGTTTGTTTAATAAGTATTGTGGGAAATATTTTCTGACGGGATCCTAATCATGAAATTATATATTTTTAGGGTTCTGTATCTTTTAACGAAAAAAAAACCCTTATAGAATCACTTTGTTGTCCGTCCGTTCGTCTGTCTGTCTGTCAAGACCCTTTATCTCAGGCACGCTTGGAGATATGATTGAAATGCATGTACTTAAATCTACGGCACCATGATTTCCTGATAAAAACATACGACGTATTTCGACACTATCAAGGGAATCAAAATCCATAGGGTACTATGAACCCTATGGGGCTTGAACTAGAATTATGAAACTTGGCAGCTAGCATCTACAGGTAGAACTAGTTCAGGAAAAAATCAGAAAAAAGTACAGTTGTAGTTAAATTCTAAAAAAAATAGCTTTAAAAGAGGGGTAAAATTCGGTATTAAAGCAGCTAGTTCAAGTAAGGTATCAGATTAAAGGGATTCAATTTCAGAAAAAGTTCGAGACTTCCAATTTTTTACGGAACCCTCGGTAGGCGAGCCCGACTTCCGACGCGTTTGTCCGGTTCTTTGATATAAAGTTATTATTTTTCTCGTAGTAAATGTCATCTCTATATATAATAAGACAGTAAAAATATTTTGTCTTTACATTTAGTAATTTTGACTGAAATGGATAGAGGGATACTTAAAAAGACTAATAGAAAGCAAAAAGATTTTTTTTTAATTTCTTGTCTGTCTGTCTGTCTGTCTGTCTGTCTGTCTGTCTGTCTGTCTGTCTGTCTGTCGACATATTGTTGTCCGCATTTTTCTCTGAAACTACTGAACCGATTTACTTGAAAATTTCACCAATTCCTTTGTTTTAACTCAATTTAGGTTCTAAAGTTTGGTTCATCAAAATCGGTTCATTAAAAAAAAAGTTATCGTCATTTTAATGAACTCAAGGCATTAGCTTGCCAGCGAATGTTATATAGAAATCGCGCTGGTATGACCCTGGCTAAAGAATGACATTCGAAACGTCTTGATTATATGACTGTTGATAAAAATATATATTTTTGAAGCACTATTATACAATATTTTATACAATAAAGTAA
>JAATLQ010034824.1:197760-222655 GCA_013421005.1 Heliconius erato x Heliconius himera | reverse complement strand
CCGCGCCGCGCCCGCCGCGCTGCTCGCGCTCTCCGCCGACGACCAGGACCTCATATGGAAGTACAGGTACTCCTCCACTACAAGCAGCGCGACCTCCTCGCCGCGCTGCTGGCCGCGCCGCGCCCGCCGCGCTGCTCGCGCTCTCCGCCGACGACCAGGACCTCATATGGAAGTACAGGTACTCCTCCACTACAAGCAGCGCGACCTCCTCGCCGCGCTGCTGGCCGCGCCCGCCGTGCCGTCTCCTTGCGTCAAAACTATAAAGAATATGATAGTATATAGGTGATCATAGATTATTAATATTCAATAGGAGAATGTATATACTTGCTTTAGACCTTAGCGTTTGGCTCTCCGTTTTCTCTGACTACCCCGCTAGGGATACAGCGTGAAGCTGAGTTAAGGGTTATACTTAAATAACAATATTAACACGTATAAATATTGAACGGATTTGAATCTGCGTCTCTTAGAAGCCGTTCAAGCATCCTGACCACTTATCACACGGGTTAATATGCTTAAACTTAAAAACTTAAAATATACGTATGTTATTTCTAGATTCTACTTATCATCACACCGTCGTGCTCTCACCAAGTTCTTGGCTTGCGTCAATTGGAATCGACCAGGTAAATAATTTGTTTCCTCAAACATTGCTATAAAAATGTAAGGATAGCATACATTATACTACAGTCGAGGAGTTGTGGCCGCCTTGAAGTTAGTCAGCTTTAACTTTTGCGCATTGTTTACTACCTCTGGAAAGAAAATAATCAAAAATAAGAAAAATTCTAACACGAAACCAACACAGCCATTTACAGCAAATTTCACGGCAGCCAAGACACGTCGACCGTACAGTGTGCATTTGTATGAGTGACATCCAAAAGTAATGCCAGATTTTTTTTTAATTTTTTATTCAGATCAATGAAAAAAACACTGAAAATAAAAAATATATATTAACTTTTCTACACTGGATCATCATCGTAATTTTTTTTCAATCTCGTGTTATCCGTCGTTTGTGTTAATAATTAGTTGTGAATATGTGAAATAATGTTATTGCTTGATCACGTGTAATTTTTGTTTTGTTAATAAATCGAACACAAAATTAAAACGTTCAGAATTAAATATGTGACGCTGCTCTCAGTACAAGAGGTATAAGGCAATTGTCAGAAACAGTATAAACCTGTTTAGGCCAAGAAATTTTTTCATCCATATGTGTAAAAGCAACCTCACTTAAGTTAAGACAATTCGTTGCCTACTTTCCGCCGAATTATGAAAGCATTGCGTGTTGAGTGGCGGAAATCAAAGCTGCACTTTGCCTCGACACTAGAGTGAAGAAAATAGAAATATACATTAAAATAATTATTTCATTTCCTCGAGTGGGGATCGAACCCACAACCAGTCGCGTTTACAGTCACATTATGAGCCCACATTATATTATGAACACTCACACAAACGCAAAGCTCAGCTTAGACCTCGCAGCCTAGTACAGTTCGCGAGGTCTAAGCTGAGCTCAGAATGTAATTACTCAATACAATATATAAAGTACTAGCGAACCCGGACGCGGCTTCGCCCGCTTGAACTATACGAATGCTTATTAGATATATTTACTATATATAGATATATGTAGTATTTATAGTTTTTGAAAATATCGTAACTAATTTAAATGAAAAAAATTATATGTAAACGTAATCATATTAAAATATTAATAAAAAAAACTAAACAAAACCAGCTACATTATTAATATCACCAAAGTAAAATAAATATTTAAAAGAATTAAAATTAAATGTGTTGTGCTATGTTTTAGCAAGTGCATGTGGTTATTTACATAATACTCAAATATAATAAAAAAAATATTATATTTTTTGTCTCTGTCTGTCTTTCTATATCCCCGAGCTAATGTCCTGTGTCCTGAATGTGTTAACTGAACTGATTTTTATTGGACTTTGAGTGATCGATTTTACTGATTTACCCGGGAAGAGATTTTTCCCGTTTTCCTTGCGCGCGTACATAGATACTATATGAAATAACTAAAGTCCTTTCTACATTAAATATGATAAGTTTTGCGAGCAATATCAAATAAAATCCCAAAAAACTAAAACTATCATTTATTAAGTGTATAACAACGGTATAGATAACCATCCACCCGAGATGAAATAACCAACAATTCTTTCCTTAAATAATAAATACTTAAATAAGATTATGCCGATGACGCGCAGGGCCGCAACTTACACCACACCAAGAAATTTATGAAAATCTAACTAATCTACTACTCGAATAAGCGAAGAACCAAAGAAAAATATAAATTAATTATAAACAGCAAATAATTACATAAAAATTAACAGTAGTTCGAAAATGTATGAAAATTTACAAAACTGTCAAAGTCATCTGCCCGTTTGCGTCGGTCATACTATGCCGCTCGTAGGTTAGGTCATTTCTAATCAGTGACATCTCCTTAATTATTTATTAGAATGTTATACAGTATCGTAATATAGAATATCATTTCAATCTAGATAAAATGCTAAGAGTGACTATTATATTCATTTTCATAAGGATCAATATCAAATTATAGAAAATACATACAACAAAAACCCGATAAATATAAAGTAAATTAATTAAAATGGTTACTTTTGCTCAACCTTCAGAGATAAACATGGTATATTTATCGCGGACTTTTTTAAACATTAAAGAACAATATTTCTGTAAAACATTGTTTTTATGTATCTCATAAGTTTGAGTCAGCGCACGCCATGTATGCGTTAAGCTCATTTTGGGTGACGTTTTCTTATACATACAAATTACAAACTTTGCAAACCGTTGCTTAGCAACGGTCGGTTGTTATTAACATGGCGGAATAAATTGCCTGTCAAACTAAAAAGTATTTTTATATATTAGTATACATCGACAATATTACAAATATGAGAAAAAAAGTAACCTATGTTCATCCGAAGACCCTCACGTATCTCTTTATGAGTATTTTATCACAATTGAATTAGCGGTTTGGCCCTGATTGCGTAAAAGACAGACAGACAGACACACAGAGTTACTTTCGAATTTATAATATAGGTATGAATTCCAGGTGAAGTAAGACAAGCCCTCTCCATGATGAAGCAGTGGGCGCCGATGGACGTGGAAGATGCCTTAGAACTTTTGACACCTAAGTTTACACATCCTGCTGTTAGGAAGTGAGTTTTGTTTTAATTTTCCTTCTCTTATGTAAAGTGAATATGTGAAAATAATTATTTAATTAAATATATAAAAAAAATATTTCACATTCTATTTTTTATAAAATATATAAAATCTTGCATGATGATAAGAAATTAGAATTCAATAAAAAACGTAAATTGAGGTCATCAGTCGTCAAGTCGTGAGGCAGTCGTTACAACGTCTGACTATAAATGCAACGGTTATAGATTCGATTGCATTCGGGGAAAAGAGTTATTTTTCTCTAGGTTCCTTCTGCCTACCCTGCAACATAGATACGATGTGAAGTTTCATTCAAAATAATAGATTTAGATTTTTGATAAAATAGTATTTTCATTAACCTACACTCTGTATGGATTTCTTACTATTTTATATTGTTTTTTTTTTCAATTGTACAGATACGCGATATCCAGATTAAAACAAGCGCCTGATGAAGACTTACTACTATATTTGCTGCAATTAGTACAAGCCTTAAAGTATGAAGATTTAATGGAAATACAAGAAGGTATATTTTGAAAAATATAGAAAAAAATATTACATCATGTAGGTACTGTAGATAAAAACATTATAAGTATGAATTTCTAAATTCAAATTTAAGTTTTAAAGCATTCATTTTTTATCGTCTATTAACAGATATACTAAATAAATATAGATATTTGAATTGTATTAATTAACAATAAAATAAATAAATAAAAATATTTATTTTCCACAGAGTATGCAAAAATTTGCGGTAAAGAAATGGCTGTATATTCAGATTCTGAAGGCAAATTGTTGATGAGCGGGCGTCGGGGGAGTCAAACTAGTTTACTGTCTACTTCGGGTAAGGATTATTAAAAAATATTTACTCAAATCATTATTTTGAGGCCGATCGTGGCGCAGGGGCACAAGAGTGTGACTGTAACCGCGACAGGTTCTGAGTTCGTTTCCCATTCGAGGAACAACATTTTTTTCATATTTTCAGTGTGAAGCTGATTTGATTTATTCATCTCACTCTGGTAACGAGGCGTTGAGTTCCGCCATTCAATACGCAATGCCTCCATAATTCGAAAAGTGGGAAACGGAATTGCTTTAATGGGAATCTAGAAACCTTCTGTTAAAGCGCCCTGGCCTTAACAGTAGCTGTGTAGGTTCCCTGCTCTACCCCGTTATGTGCGGGATACAGCGTGAAGCAAAACGTTAAGTTCCACTATTTAACACACAGAATCAAAAAATCGGACAGTGGGTGTCTTAATACTACCTCTGCTCCTCCTCTACTTCGCTTACCCTACGAAGTACGGAATACAGCGTAAAGTCATGTAATTTTTTTTTCAACTTCACGCTATTTCACTGCCGAATTCATTGCGTGTTGAGTGGCGGTACTCAACGCATTGCTTCTTGTTAGAGCGAGGAGGTGAAAATATATAATAAATCATTCCCACGAGTAAGAATCGAACCCACAACCATCGCCTTTACAAGCGCACGTTTCTGCCACGATGGCCTCACCTGCCTTTTTTACGTTGTCTTCCCAATGTGTGACTTGTTTACTCCCTACTTCTTTTACCATCTCTCGTCATCTCATTTTAATTTTTTTATGACAGTGCTAACAGGAAGTGAAATGACAAGTTCTACAATTAGCAGAGAACCGGAGAACGCACAAGAGACTGTAGAAAGTGAGAACGGGACCGCAGTTAATGATGATTATGGGTGAGATTTGTATTAGAGTACGATCGACAAGTCGTGGCTGTTCCGAATTGTGATTTCGTGAACTTTTGGGCATCGTAAATCAGTAGGAATCTAGTATTAAGATCATCATGCCCCGGGCGCTACTCACTAAAGAGGGATACACATATTTATAAGTTTTAAAATGTTCTGAACATGTTTAGTTTTATTTAAATATTGCATAGGATATTATTTCAAACTAAATATATGCAAAAAATACCTTTTTGTAGATTTATCTTAGCAAAAAATAATTTCTTAACAAGAAATAACCAATTCATTGAACCTTTTTCTTCCCATTTTGTTAGTCTTACGTACCATATACTTTGGTTAGTTAATTTAAGCAGTAACTGGAGTCCTCCATTCACATTGTTTTACAACTCTTTAATTATTTTTTGAACTTGAGGTTAATGCTGTTAGCCCTACTGGCTTTTACAGCGACTTCGGGTAAGTAGGGAAGGAGATACTCTGCTCTTGAAATAATTGAAAGTGAAACTATGTGCGGTATAAGCGGTAAGGGCGTCCCCTGCGAGACTCAAACCTAGGCCGGCCGTCGAGCGGACTGGGAATTAAACCTATTTTAAGCAAACCAGCCGCGACGTGAAGACGCGACTGGGGACAAATTTCACCAAAAATCACTTACAACTTGCAAAGAAACAGAACGAATATTAATAAGTTGAACGGGAATTGACGTATCATAAGAAATAATTGAGGATACATTCAGTATGAAATAGAACAATGGTGAAATATATTGCAAAGAATAGAAGGCTTGCATGATACAAAATCTTCTTCTCCGTGGCCATGTTGAAAAACTCAGTAACTCAGTTTTACACGCTATATTCAAAATCAATTCATTCATCTACAGTTGAACTTCAACTAATAAACGATATCAAAAGAAATAAATATTATGGACTTTTGTTTGATTCAACTCCTAATATCTGCCATCGTTAATAAATATTCCATGTCGTTAGGTATGTAGATGTTGATTCTATCAATAAAAAAGTTTATATGAATGAATCTTTTTTTGGGTTTTATTGAAATATATGCTAAATATGCAGCTTCAATCGAAAATACAATTTTACAGAAATTAAATTACTATGAAGTTTTGTAACAAACTACAGATCACTGTTCTGTTCTTTTATTACGGCGTTCCGAGCGTGCCAGTTAAGCATAAAATCACTTCGCCAATGTCACGTTGTATGGAGAACACACGAAAGAGTTTGTACGGTACTACATGTCAGCAGATGGGGATGTACGTACGTACGTACATTTTACTTATTTTATCCCTAGGGTTCGGTTTGCTTCTCTTTCGACGATCCTAGTATCTGTGCCGCTGTTGTAACCGACGTGGTTCTACAGGGCATGGAACTTTATATTCATAGCACTGTAGTGCCAATCGGTAGCAAGTCACAGCCTTGGTTTAATAAATCTTGCAAGCTTGCTGCCTCTAGCAAACGCGAGGCATATCAAATTTGGGCCGAGGCACTGGTTACTAAAGATCCAAAGGTGAAAGCCTCAAAAAGGAAGTATAACCGAACCTCTAGTTTCTTTAAGTGGCAAATTGCCAGAGCAAGGTCCGAACATATCGCTAAAATCGGCGAAAAGCTTGAGAGCTTTACGCACACAAAATGATATCTTGGTTCATACGGCAAAAGAGAAATCCAATCGCAATCTCTTTGTCTCGAACTCAACTTTAGATGACCAAGGAACAACGCCGCCGAACATTCCGCGGTGCCTGAGCTCAATGGCTAAAGTTAATTCAACCAAAAAGCTGTTAGGGGAACTCTGCCTTCTTTGGACATCCACAAGTCGAGCGGGCCAGATGACATCTCTCCTTTAGTGTTCCCTTCATGTGCTCTTGAACTGACACCGGTGCTAACGCGTTTGTTTCGGCACTCTTACTCAATCGGCATAGTCTCAGACTCTTGAAAAATTTACAGAAGATACTACCACTACAGAAGTGAATCTACAATTCAATTCCAAAATATATTAATTTTTAATTTCATAACTTTAGTTTATTTCTGGTATGAATTTTAAGGAGGATTGGTCGTGTGCTGCTCAGATCCTAAAATTAATGTGAGAGAATTTTACATGATCTTAAATCACTAGCGGCCGATTGACCTATTTGAAATTGGAGACAAGTTCCGTGATAGAAAAAACGAAGTCTCTTTGCGAAATAGGACATTCATACAACAATACGTGTAAGAAGACGCCGCAAAATATCCAAAGAATTATCTAGAGATGTTGGTCTTTCTGCAGAAAGTGAAATTTTTTGTGTTATGAAAAGCAATCTTGATCGTCTCCAATAGGAAATATGTACACGATTTACTTTTATTTTATTTTAAGTGACCTTATTTTCACATTTGGATTTTTGCTAGTCGTTGAAAGTTTATTTATGAAGGATAATGTTGATAACGATCTTAAAAAAAGTTGTAAAAATTTAGGTGAATTTTACAATACAGATTTGAATATGAAATAATTTTTAAATAGGGATTGCATAATGTTACTCCAAAGTTGTAAAGAAATTGAACCTAAAACCCCATTAGAATTTCTTACTTTTATAATCTCGTATGAAGAAGATGTTGTCCAAAACTGAGAGTGGCACGTCAAATGCTCCTGACTATGTATGTTCATTCAGAAAATTAAAATTAATTTTGACATATCTACGATCAACGATGAATAAAGATCTGGAGAAAAGTCTGGTGCCTACCTACCCCAGAAATTTAACTTACAATAACAACAATATTTGCCCCAAAAGAATTAAAAAAACAATATTTACACGAACATACATGTCCAAAGCTGAAGTCCCTTACGGTAAATATCTCCAGATACCATAACGTCTATCAGTAGTACTAGTTGAGGATATAATTTGAAAACTATTCTAAAGACCGTATAAAGCTTTCAGCTTAATAGTTTCAACGTGAAAGAGTTATAAGCATCCATATTTTACGTTTTTTAGATACTGGAAGCTGTTTCAGTCCTTCATATTAATAAGTAATTATATATAAGTAATTTTTGCATGGAACCCTCGATGGGTGAGCCTGACTCGGTCTTGTCCGGAAGAACTCAGAATTGAAGGCTATTCTGGAAGCGGATCCATCGCAAACCATGTTCGAGTTTGCTGCATGCTGCAGTGTTAGTGATAACTGTTTTAATCATCTTAAGCAAATAGAGAAGATTAAGCTTGAAAGGTGGGTATCCACAAATTAATTGAAGCAAACCAGCAAATGCGCGTCAACTGCTGCGTTACTTAATTTAACCGGCACAATAATGAATTGTTTTTAAATCGAATCATTACCTGTGATGGAAAGTGGAATCTCTATGATAATCGGAAGCTGTGCGCTTCCCGCAATGGCTGGACCTTGGCAAGCCAAACAAATCCTACCCCAAATGAAAATTGACCCAAAAAAAATACCTACTTGTAAGCCTCTGCTGGACTAGTGCCGGTATAATTTTCTCACATCTGGCCAGATGATTGCGGCAGACGTTTATTGTGGGCAATTGCAAATAATGATGGAAAGGCTAGCTGCTAAACAACCGAGGCTGGTCAGTCGCCCTACGCCACTACTGCTTCACGACAACGCAAGACCACACTGCACAACAGACGGCTACCAAATTAGAACGGGTTCAGTTGAAGTATCTAAGACATTCACCGTACTCCCCTGTCCTTGTTGCAACAGATTACCATTTTTTTTTAATTTTGATAACTTCTAACAAATTCAACTCCGATGGGGCTGTTCAAACCACCTTCAAAGATTGATTCCCGTCCGAATGGTTTTTTTTAGTAAATGGATCAATGAACTACTTATGATTTGGCAAAAGTGCATAGATAATAAAGGTTTATACTTTGATTAAATAAATATATTATACTACAAAATATTCAACTTTTTGTCGCTCCCGTACCAAACAACAATTTCATATATAAGGACCATACATATCATCTTACATACATTTCGTCTTATTATTGGTTTTTTACTTTATTTATTTAATAAATTGGGAGTATATTTTAGATATACAATTACATGATGTTCGTCTGGGGGGCGCTGAAAAGGTATTTTGCACCGGGCGCGAGTTACGCTCGCTACGCCACTGCAGAGACTGCATGTGAATAAAATGGAGCAAAATTGTAGTGGAACTTGCTATGACTCCTTCCTGTTCCGGAACAGCTAAAATTAGTCTAGCGTTTTGTATTCCGAAACCATATTCCGACCGGAATGAAAAATCATTAGTGTGAAATGAACCTAATACACTTTAGATTATTGGCTGGGTGTTCACATTGACTTTGATTTATCATTGGTACCGGGCTTAGAACTGCTGAAGCCAGGGATACATGCTTCTGACCACTATGTGTGTGTGTGCAGGCTGGCGCGCTTCCTGATGTCGCGCGCGTGCGACAACAGCGTGGTGGCCAACTACCTGTACTGGTACGTGCTGGTGGAGTGCGAGGACGCGCCGCGCCCCGCCGCCGCGCGCCACGCCTACCTCGCCGTCATGCGCGTGTTCTCGCACCTGCTGGCCGCCGGTGAGCTCATGTATACACTTTAACAAGACATTTATAAACAAAACAAAAAATCCCATTGCATAAACTAAATTTATGTATCCAGTGACACTCGCGCCATCAAGAAAAATCCAACTACTTATTACTTATTAAAATCGGTTCACTGTTTTAACAATTACAAGAACACAATGGAACGAATATAATCGTACACCAGAGGCGCGAAAAACATAACCTTCCTTTTGGGCTTCGCTGCCGTGAGCTATTAACAGGAAGATTATTAGAAACCGTATTGATAAATATCTTTTTTATACAATTTTTAATATCTTTTCCATCCCTACTATAACTATTTG
This sequence comes from Heliconius erato x Heliconius himera, assembly GCA_013421005.1. Lineage (NCBI taxonomy): Eukaryota > Metazoa > Arthropoda > Insecta > Lepidoptera > Nymphalidae > Heliconius > Heliconius erato x Heliconius himera. The sequence continues at coordinate 212,920 of JAATLQ010034824.1, read as the reverse complement.
TAAGTAACTCTTTACAATATTTAAGTAAATTTATATTTTTTTTTTTCAAACAGGTAACTCCGACCATCAAAGAACTCGTTCATTCCTCGCCCGACAACAAGTGTTCATAGATAAACTAGTGAAATTAGTTAAAACGGTGGCCAGAGAGAGTGGGAACAGGAATAAGAAAGCGGAGAGATTGCAACAGTTACTGGCGGACCCTGATGCGTTCAAGTTTAACTTCACTAACTTTGAACCTATGCCCTTTCCGTTGGATCCTAGTGTTAATATAAAGGTTAGTTGATGTTTCGTATGAAGAATAGATGTAAGGAAACCATCTTATGTTAAATACTTATTTAGAAAACCATTAAACACTTGAAGGTAGCGATTTCTATGAAAATAGTTTTCTTTCCTGACTGTAAAATAACAATGTAAAAATGTAAAAAAAACTTGACAAACATTTTTTTTTTTCATTTTGTAAAATTTATTGATTGAGAGATATGTATGTTTAACTTTACTTTTTTTTCTCATATGAGGTATTCTTATTTACTTATTTACTCACAAAAGAAGATATCAGTTTAGAGATATACCTTGATAGATGCCTCGCTCTTTGAAATAGCTTCTTAATTTTGAGAATATTAATTTTATTTACATTCGCATTTGCAGAAAGTATCTATTCATGATACATAATTTTTGATCACATGTGTGAGTCTGAGATCACATGTGTGAGTCTGAGATCACATGTGTGAGTCTGAGATCACATGTGTAAGTCTAAAATCACATGTGTGAGTATGAGATCACATGTGTGAGTCTGAGATCACATGTGTGAGTCTGAGATGACATGTGTGAGTCTGAGATCACGTGTGAGTCTGCGATCACATGTGTGAGTCTGAGATCACATGTGTGCGTCTGAGTCACATGTGTGTGTCTGAGATGACATGTGTGAGTCTGAGTCACATGTGTGAGTGTGAGATCACATGTGTGAGTCGGAGATCACATGTGTGAGTCTGAGATCACATGTGTGAGTTTGTGATCACATGTGTGGATCTGAGATCACATGTGTGAGTCTGAGATCACATGTGTGAGTCTGAGATCACATGTGTGAGTCTGAGATCACATGTGTGAGTCTGAGATCACGTGTGAGTCTGAGATCACATGTGAGAATGTAAGATCACATGTGTAAGTCTGAGATCACATGTGTGAGTCAAGGATCACATGTGTGAATCTGACATCACATGTGTAAATCTGAGATCACATGTGTGAGTCTGAGATCACATGTGTGAGTTTGAGATCACATGTGCGAATCTGGGATCACATGTGTGAGTCTGAGATCACATGTGTGAGTCTGAGATCACATGTGTGAGTCTGAGATGACATGTGTGAGTCTGAGATGACATGTGTGAGTCTGAGATCACGTGTGAGTCTGCGATCACATGTGTGAGTCTGAGATCACATGTGTGCGTCTGAGATGACATGTGTGAGTCTGAGTCACATGTGTGTGTCTGAGATGACATGTGTGAGTCTGAGTCACATGTGTGAGTGTGAGATCACATGTGTGAGTCTGATATCACATGTGTGAATCTGAGATCACATGTGTGAATCTGAGATTATATGTGTAAGTCTGAGATCACATGTGTGAGTCTGATATCACATGTGTGAATCTGACATTACATGTGTGAATCTGAGATCACATGTGTGAGTCTGTGATCACGTGTGTGGATGTGAGATCACATTTAAAAATTGTTTTAAAAAGTCTGTGCCATAACAAAATCTTTACACATTCAAAATAAAATTAAAAATTCTTTTGATAAAATTAAAATGACATGAGACATAATAAATTGTGAAACTGGAAAAGCTAAGAATCATATCTTTGAATTTAAATTAAAAATTGACATTGGTTTAACCAGCTCAATTCAAGGAGTTGCATGTGTATTTGAAAAATTCTTTGCTGATATTCCAGTTTCAACAACTGATAAACTTATATCCTCCACAACCGTCGCTGAATCATTACTTAAGGAGAGCATACACAAATGTAATGTAGACTATGACTGAACCAGTCAATTCAAGAGACATAATTAAGACATTTAAGTCCCTAGATATCAAGAAAACGTCGGATCTATGGGGTATTTCTGCCAAATTGATTAGTCATATAATAGAGGCTGTTGCTCCTCACCTCGCAACTATAATATATTTAATAATTGTATAGAGTATAGTGTGTTTCTGACCTAATGAAATTTAGTAAAGTCATACCTATATTTAAATCGGGTAGTACATATGATCCCAATAATTTTCGACCTGTTTCTACTACCCTCGTTCAGCAAGATTTTTGAAAAAAATATTATAATACAAATATTACTGCATTTTGATTCACACAATCTCATGCACGATAAACAGTATGGTTTTACTAAAGGTCGTTCAACTACAGATGCTGGTATAGGCCTTATAAAGAATATATATGAGGCTTGGGAGGGATCGCAGGTTGCTCTTGGCATGTTTTGTGATTTGTCCAAAGCCTTTGATTATGTACAGCATTCAACATTGGTCATGAAGCTACACTACTACGGCATAAGAGGACGTGCAGTCAATCTTCTGACCTCTTATTTAGCTGACAGAGATCAGAGGATTGATGTGAATGGCAAGAAATCTTCTGGTTTGGTAATCAGCATGGGGTCACAAGCTGGGGGACAAGGGTCTATTCTTGGTCCTTTTCTCTTTTTAATATATATAAATGATTTACCGTATCTAGTTGAAAAGAATGAGATAGTATTGTTTGCTGATGACACCTCATTGATTTTCAATATAAAAAGACGACAAATCGTATATGACGATGTAAACAATGCTCTCTCGAAAGTAGTACATTGTTAATAACTTACTATTGAATAGTAAAAAAACTATTTAAATGTATTATTTTTAGAACACCTAACACGAAAGTTGTTAAAGCCGATGTACACTTGAATGGTGAACCCGTAGATCCTGTCGATTCTACGGTATTTCTCGGTATCACCATAGACTCCAAATTACAGTGGGGACCCTATATTGATGGATTGGCGAATAGACTTAGCTCTGCAGCTTTCGCGGTCAAAAAAATTAGATCACTAACTGACGTAGAAACGGCTCGACTTGTTTACTTCAGTTACTTCCATAGTATTATGTCCTATGGGATTTTACTTTGGGGTAATGCAGCCGGTATTCAACCGATATTTGTCCTGCAGAAGCGAGCTATTCGTGCAATCTATAACTTAGGCGCTAAAGACTCCTTAAGGCAAAAGTTTAAAGAAGTTAATATATTGACAGTTGCATCTCAATATATTTTTGAAAATGTTATGTATGTTAAGAAAAACATTCATAATTTTATCAAAATTGGTGATTATCATAATATTAACACTAGAAATAGGCATAATCTTGATGCACCTGTAACTCGGTTGCATCGAATTCGTAATTCTTTTATGGGACAATGTGTACGCAATGTGTGTGTTGAATTTGAATTTGAAAAGGTACGCTACAGTAGAGCATTTATCCAAATTCTCCCATTATAACAGGCAGGCATATCTCCGAGTCAAAGAACAATAAGTTGTCAATAATAATAAAAAAAATATTTGAAATATTGTAATTTTTTTAATATAAATTTATATTTATCATGTTAAATACTTATTCTTTAAAATAAATCTTTTATATATTCCAGGGCATAGTAGCAAAAAAAGCTAGCCTCTTCAAATCAGCATTGATGCCCTGCAAACTAACGTTCCTTACATCCGAGGGTATGGAATACGAAGCCATTTTTAAACATGGTGACGATCTAAGGCAAGATCAACTTATATTGCAAATGATTACTTTGATGGATAAATTGTTGAGACGGTAAGCTATTATTATTGGTTGTGTTTCAATAAATTGATTTAATTATTATTGATAAGGTCGTCCCTAAGCCCTAAACGACCACGTTTAGGGCTTGATTTTCGGTCGATGGAATTAATTACTTTTACGCCCAGTATTAATAATCTATCTCTTACGTCAATCTTCGATTGTTCCATATATCTATCCAATCTCTAGATTGGAAAGATATACGGAACAATCGTAGATTGACGTAGGAGATAGATTATTAATATTGGGCGTTAATTTACATCTCTGGTACAAGACGAAGCTTTGCCTTGAGTTCCGCCACTCAACATGCGATGTTCATGGAAATTTTGTGGTGCGTGGGGATGGAAGCGTCCTAACATTGGGTTTTCTCTCGTAACTCAGCTATATGTAGGATATAATGTAAAAAAAATAGTTATTTAAAACAAAAAAATGACCTATGGATTTCCCTAGCAAAAGTATGTCACATTTTGGCAAAAGTAACATACTTTTGCTAGCAGTGCCCCATAGGGGATGTGCATCTAATGAGTTCAAAATAACATTTTGCGTACTATTATAGCAAATGCTCCGTGAATCTCCAAAATCGATGAGATCCACGAATATCTTAATGCTCCCACAGTTCACAAACACAAAAAGAAGTATGCATACTTACTTTCGTTCCATCCAAATGTCCTGGCTAATGATTTTTACAACCCTTACCTAGAAGGCTGAAACGGAAGGATGTCCTCTAAAAAGGCAGACGAGTCGCTGGGCTCGTCACCTAACTACCATATACAAGCAATCTGCTTATAGTCTTGCGATTGACTGCAGGTTTATATTTAAAAAAAAGAAAAAGTTATTTAAAATAAAGTTTGAAACTATTGAGACTCGATAAAGAAGTCTAATGTTTTAGAAGTCTAATGAAAATATTTTATTTTTTTGATAAGATAAAACGCGGCGCTGAGATTTGCAATTTAATACAAAATGTTTATTAATGCACCTGGAAAAAATTTATTATTAAATATTATATCTTTTTACAATATTTTTTAATTACAATTCTACATTTTAAATACCTGCCTAGATAACGTATTGTTTTTGTTCCAGTGAGAACTTGGACCTAAAGCTGACCCCGTACAAGGTGCTCGCGACGAGCTCGCGCCACGGCTTCCTGCAGTACGTGGAGTCGGTGACGGTGGCGGAGGCGCTGGCGACGGAGGGCTCCATACAGAGCTTCCTGCGCCGCCACAACGCCGCCGACGCGCCCTACGGCGTACGGCCGGACGCCATGGACACCTACCTGCGGAGCTGCGCCGGATACTGCGTCATTACTTACTTATTAGGTGCGTTATTTTAATATAATATATACATTTTAATAAAGCACTATGAGTGTGAGGCCGCTACGGTGCAGTGACACAAGCGTGTGGCACAACAAAAAACGACGGTGGATTCGATTCCTATTCAGGGAAAGAGTTATTAAATATATTCGTTTCGTGAATTCAGCGGAAAGTGTCTTAATGGGAACAGAGTGTCTTTACATTATGTTCTCCCTGGCTACTTTGCTATGTGCAGGATACAGCGTGAAGCTTAAAAAGAAATTTTAATCATTTTAATACGTAATAGAAATTATCCTAAATAAATAAATCAAATTTAGAACCTAGTGTTAAAACACTCCATTCCCCACTTACTGCCGAAATCTAGAGACATTGCGTGTTGAGTGGCGAAACTCAACGACATGCTTCGACACCAGATCGAAGCAATGAAAATATAAATTTACATAAATATTTAATAACCTCGAATGGAGATCGAACCCACAACCAATCGATTTTACAGTCACGCTTTGTGGCTCTGCGCCACGACTGGCCTCGAAATTTGCGCCATGACTAAAATAATACTAATATTTACTTTAATTTACTAGGTGTTGGTGACCGCCATCTCGACAATCTACTCTTAACTCCGGCCGGAGCGCTGTTTCACATTGATTTCGGTTATATACTGGGCCGGGATCCGAAGCCGCTACCACCGCCCATGAAGCTGAGTCGCGAGATGGTGGAAGCGATGGGCGGCGTGCACTCAGAACATTATCATGAGTTTAGAAAGTTATGTTATACTGCTTTCTTGCATTTGAGGAGGTTAGTTTTTTTTTTGTGTTTGTGTTTTTATTATCTGTGGATTAAAACATATAAAAAAAATATATTAATTTCAGTCATTACTAAGTGAAATATATTTTTAAATATATTTGTATTGAATTTTACACCTGCAACTAACCTAAGACGCTTATGTTTTATATGAAAAATAAGTCATAAATTAATTTATTACAAAATTTATTATAATTGTTTAAAAATAAAAACAAACAAACAAACAAAGGTTTTTTTCTAATTTAAGTTTGCAAAAAAAATGGTAGAATTGAAACAACGTATGGTTTAGTGGTCAGTGCGCTTTTACGGCGAACATGATCCGCGGATTCGAGTACGTTATTTTTTTTATGTTTCTATATATCTAAACTTATTTACTTACGAGGCCGTCGTGGTGCAGTGGCACAAACGTGCAAGTGTAAACGCAACGGTTGTGGGTTCGATTTCTGATTCGAGGAAATATAATATTTTATACTTTCATTTTCTCGCCTGTAACGAAGCAATGCCTCAAGAATACGGCAGAAAGTGGGGAACTGTTCTATTGGGACCTGTCTTAATACTAAGTTCCTAGATTCCCTCTGCTACCATGCTATGTGCAGAACACAGCGTGAAGCTAAACATAAAATTTTATACCTATCGTAAATTATTTCAGACACGCCAACTTAATGCTGAATCTGTTCTCCCTGATGGTGGACGCGTCAGTTCCCGACATCGCTTTAGAACCTGACAAGGCGGTTAAAAAAGTACAGGACAAACTTAGGTATGTTATATTTATTATGTTGATCCATCGTGTCACATTGGTGCAAGGTTTGACTGTAAACACGATTGTTTAGAGTCGATCCGTCGAGCCACTGAACCGCCAGTCACCGATATAATAAACTAAGAAGTAAAGTTGACTATCTCTCACAGAGACCAAGAGCCGATAAACAAATTAAGACTAAACACCGAATGTGGAACCCAACACGAACAAGGCATAGCAACCACCGGACTAGAAGTAACAAAAATAAATTCAATCTTCCCAAACAAACTTGAGGCCAGTCGTGGCGCAGGGGCACAGAGTGTGACTGTAAAATCGACTGGTTTTAAGTTCGATCCCCACTCGAGGAGATACAATATTTACTTTTACGTTTATATTTTCATTTCTTCGCTCTGGTGTCGAGGCAAAGTGCGGTGTTGAGTTCCGCCACTTAACACGCAATACCTTCAGAACTCGACGGAAAGTGGGGAACGGTGTGTCTTAACACTACACACCTTTGCCTACCCTGCTGTGTGCGGGATACAGCGTGAAGCTTATCTATGTTCCCAAACAAGACTCTATCACACATTGGACTAGACTACGACTAACTTAGATAACTAGACATTAATAAACGGGCTCCTTCAGACTGCACAGTCACTATTCTCAAATCAAACTAAACTTTTAAGGAGGGCTCTAGTCTTCCCCCATTCAATTTCGCAGTTATATAGATTCTTCTCTTTCAATACAAAACGCAGTTGTGTAATATAGTCCATATTAAAATAACAGTATCAAATAAATAAAAATCACGAAGAACCAAAGGGAAGAAAGAGCAGAAAAAGACACGGACGACAGTCTGTGGTGTGTGATGTTTAATAATAATAAAAAATATGGTATTTAGAAAGTCTTTAAATGACGATGAAACTTTGGACATTGGATTATAGGTTAGAATACGTAAAAATTACCTCTAACACGGCTCTACAATTATTTATGTATATTTACACATTTTAGTTATAACTAAAATTTCACTTTCTGAAATAAATATGAATTTAAAATATTCTTCGATTCCTGTCGTGGCGCAAGGGTACGACTGTAGAAGCGATAGGTTGTGGGTTCAATTCTTATTCAAAGAAATGAAATATTTTCTGTTACCGCGCTCTAGTAACAAGGCAAAGTGCACCGTTGAATTCCTCTATTTAAAACTTAATGCCTCCAGAATTCGACCAAAAGTGGACGACAAAAGTGTCTTAATGGGAACGTATTCCCTTATAACTATGTTATTAGGTTCCCTCTGCCTACCCTGCTATATGCGGGATATTAAAAAATATGTTGAATAAATTACACTTCAACTTAATTTTCACTTTCAGATTGGATCTCGGTGACGAAGAAGCTGTACACTATCTCCAGAATTTACTCGACATGTCAGTGACGGCCGTGATGGCGGTGCTCGTCGAACAGTTTCATAAATTCGCCCAATATTGGCGCAAATGATTCTTTTATATTTATTGTAGTCAAATGGGGACAGGCGCCATTTTTTATTTATATAAAATACCGACAATTGATTCAATTGATGAAAAAAGTACGTAATAAAAATGCAAATTAATAAATAAAATCAAATAAAAATGCACTATAAAATATATATTTTTTAAAATTAATTTACTGAAAAAAAATTATGAATTTTATCCTTTGTATAATGTGTCGATATAAATATTATTAAAAATTAAGCAATTTGCTAATGGCTTCCTTATATTATTATTGGTCAAAATATTATTATTTATTGATACCAGTCGTGGCGCAGCGGTACGATGTGCGACTGTAAAACCGACTGGTTGTGGGTTCGATCCCCACTCGAGATGAAATATTTATTTAAATTTATATTTCCATGTCTTCGCTCTCGTGTCGAGACAAAGCGCGACGATGAGTTCTGCCACTCAAAACGCAATGCCTCCAGGATTCGGCAGAAAGTGGGGAACGGAGTGTCTTAACACTAGGTTCCTTCTGCTTACCCTGCAGTGTGCGGGATACAGCGTGAAGCTGATTTAATTTTATTTTTTATTATTATTATTTATGTTTAACTAGCGGACCCTGACGCGGCTTCGCCCACTTGAAGTATACGAATGCTTATTAAATATATTTATGAAATTCAGTTTTTAATAGGATTGGTAAGAAAATATAAGCCTAACAAATGATCATAATAATCCGGAAAAGAATGATAAGTAGAGAAAATTTTTATTATTAAAACAATATCTAACTAATTTAAATGAACAAAAATAATACGTAAACGTAGTAAAAAATAAAAAAAACTAAACAAAACCAGCTACATTATCAGTATCTTCAAAGTAAAAAAAATATTTTAAATTAAATTTATTGTGCTGTATGTTTTTGCAAGTGCATGTGGTTATTTATATAATACTCAAATACAATAAAAAATAATTTTATATTTTTTGTCTACGTCTGTCTACCTTCCTATTTCTCTAACCTAATGTCCAGGACAACTGAACTGATTTTTATTGGACTTTCAGTGATAGATTTTACTGATTTACCCGGGAAAAATCTTTATACACGTTTTCCTTGCGCGTGTACATAGATAGGTACTATATGAAATAACTAAACTCCTTTCTACATTAAATTCGATAATTTTTGCAAGCAATATCAAATAAAATCCCAAAAAACTAAAACTACGATTGATTCAGTGTATAAAAACTGTATATCTATACTGTAACCTAACCTAACTAATATAACGAACCATTCTTTCCTTAATGCTTAAATAGGTATTATTATACCGATGTAACCTAACCTAACTAATATAACGAACCATTCTTTCCTTAATGCTTAAATATTATTATACCGATGCTGCGCGGCATCGGAAAATCTAGCTAAACTCCTACCCGAATAAGTGAATAACCAAAGAAAAAATATAAATTAATAATAAACAGAAAATAACCACATAATAATTGACAGTAGATCGAAAATGTATAAAAAATTACAAAATCGTTAACGTCGTCTGCCCGTTCAGGTAACTCATTTTGAATCAGTGGTATCTCCTTCAGTATTTATTAGAAAGATGTACAGTAAAATATAATTTTAATATAGGTGAAATGCTAAAGGTGAATATTATATTTATTTTGATAAGGATTGAATACGAAGTTATAAAAAATATATTAACAATAATCAAAACAAAATAAATAATAATATATTAAAATGGTTACTGTGGCTCAACCTTCTAAGCTAAACATACATCATCGTGGACTTTTTAATAGATTTTTTAAAACATAATATTTTTTTAAAATATAGTTTTTATGTCTCATAAAGTTTAGTCAGCGTACGCCATGTAAGCGTCATTTTGGGCGACATATTAAAACGACATAATTCCTTGTTGCCTAGCAACGGTTGCTTAATGACAGTTGTTGTTAATATGGCAGAATAAATTACATGTCATATTGAAACGTATTTTAATATTTTAGTATATATTGAAAATATTACAAATATGAGAAAAAAAAGTATCCTATGTTCATCCCAAGACCCTCAAGTATCTCTATATGAGTATTTTATCACAATTGAATTAGCGGTTTGGCCCTGATTGCGTCACAGACAGACAGACAGACAGACAGACAGACAGAGTTACTTTCGAATTTATAATATAGGTATGGATAACTTTATATTCGGAAATAATGAGATGATGTGAACTTAAAATAAAAAAATAGGAACAAATATATATACTATATAATTGTGAAATTCACAATTGCTAAATTAGGCAGAGCCTAGGCTATAATAATTATAAATTTGTACATAAAAATTGAATAAAATGAAATTTAAAAAAAAATCTATTATATGATAATGAATTTGTATCCATTGCCTGTGGTTTAGCAACTACTACAACAATAAATGAAACCAAAATACAAGGTTTGTGTAATTTAATTAAATTACAAATAAAAAACAATCCATTGTAGCAGTGTTCTTTCTCTGTATACCCTACTAATCGCGAGATAAAGTGCGAAACTAAAAAAATGTGGTATATATAATATTTAATATATTGTGGATTTAATAGCATTAATGGTTTTTGTTGTATTTTTCCTATGTTGTGTAAATAATGAGACAAAATAAATAAATGAATATGACAAGCAACAATAAGTTTACTAAAATTATTACCATTTTATTATATTTTTAATGTTTAAATAGTAAAAATTATTTCTTCTACTTATTTAAAATATAATTTCTTAAATATATCAATTTAAACTTTCTTGCCGTTTTTAGTAATATCAATATTAATGTGAATGTTTATTTTTTATATTTTTAAATATAACTTTGTTTTTGGTCACAATTTATTTATTATAATTTATACCATAACAATTAATAGGTTGATCTTTAGACGGTTTAGTTTTTATTAAGATTTAATTTGCTTTCAGTCTCCATCAAATTGCGGCGTTAAGTACCGCCACTCAACACGCAATGTCTCAAAAAGTGGAGAATGGACTATTGTTTTGCCAACTTTTTAATATCTATATATATATGATGTTACAAATCAACTAATTTATATATTTATATTGTATAAATAATGTAAAATTTGATATTTATTTTTGATGTAAGGCAAACATTACAATTACAATTGATTCTTTTTTTAAATATAATTAAATATTTGTTATTTCCTTTTGTGTAAGACAAAGAGATATTTGACAGTTTTTGTTTAGAGGCCCACAGTATGTAAATTGTAAAATTAGTAATTTTTACTGTGATATTTACAAATAAAGTATTTTCTTAGTAAATTTGTCGTTTTTTTTTTGTGCCCAAGCATAAATTTAAAACATATTTTTTTAAACACTAAACTATAAATTACATACAAACTTAATTTAGGTATATTAATTAAAATTAAAAAGTCTTTGTGATAATGAGTATTATTAAACTTATATTATTTAGAACACATTTATCCTTTGAGAAGCTTAAATGGCAAAAAGCGTAAATAGATTTTGTAATATATTATTATAATATGAAAATTTTATTTATGACGTACTTTACAAAAACTTTACATTTGTTTACTTATTATATACAAGTTACAGTACATACATTTATAATATCAACTTTTGGTAAAAACTTAATATCCCAAGCTTTTTTCCTTATTATTAAATACAATTAACACATTTAATGGAAACACATCTGATAATATAAATAAGTTGTAACAAAAGTATAAGAATTTCGACGAATTTCGTTTCATGAGAACGTATGGCTTAGTGGTCAGAGCACTTGGACGGTTTCCAAGAGGCGCGGGTTCAAATCCCACTACGTTCAATTTTTTATACGTTTTCTTAAAAGTATGTTTCTTTCCTAGGTGTGGAATAACACTTTAAAATTATTAAAAACATGTCTGATGTTTGAGTTCTTATTTTATTCAGAGAAATGATTATATTTAAAATACAGGTTTATGTGGTGTTGAGGCACACTAAATGTGACTGTCAAATCTACTGGTTGTGGGTTCGTTTCCCACTTGAGGAAATGAATTATTTAAATTTATATTTTCATTTCTTCACTCTGGAGTCGAGGCAAAGCTCGGCATCGAGTTCCAATATTCAATGCACAATGACTCCAGAATTCAGCGGAAAGTGGGCTATGGAGTGTCTTAACACTAAGGCCCCTCTTAACATGTTTAACTTTTTCCCCTTCTTTAGAACAGAAGTGGAAAACAGAATGATTTGTGATTTAGTTCTCTCAATATTTTTTTTTTAAGCATTACAGCAAAACTTTATACGTACTAAGTGCGATATAAAACAAGAATTACGTATTAGCAGCCATTAAATCGCTTCCACAAGCAATATTATCACTTGCAATTATAATTTTACTATTAGTAGCGGTCTGTACAACATTACAAGCCGCTATTTCAGCATACGTAATTCCACCTATGACATAAACTAAAACAGTCCTAGGATTCAATGAAATTGACGATAGTTTACTATCATTTTTCAATATTTTCAACAAACTTTTACCATCTTTTGAGCCAAAATCTAAATCATTCTGCATGTTTAAATTTGACAACTTCTCGTTTAAAGTTTCAATGCCATTTTTTAAGTTATCTACAATGGAACCGCCTACTCTTAAGTCATTTAAGGCTGATAATTTAGTCAGTACTTCAATAAAAGTGTCAGAGGTTAATAGAGCATTGCATAGAACCGCAACAAGTGGTACATAACCTCCGTTAAATACGTAACTAGGTGATTTACCATCATCTGATTTAGATGGAAGCTGTTTTAGTTTATTAGCAACCATTTGAAATTCATTTTGCCATTTTGGCAATCTATCACTCAAAGTTCCCAAATTAGTTAAAGACAGTTTGGGACTTGAAGGCTGCACTAATAGTCCGGCTGTAACTAAATTATTAAAAATATATAAAAATTTATAACCAAAAGCTAATAAATATTGAGTTAAACTCAATAAGCACATTAGCCGTAAGCTATTATAAATATGTATGTCTGTCCCAAAATTCTCATCAACAAATGTAAAATTTGATTTCTTATTTCTGTTATTTAACATTTCTATCTCATTAAGTGTTAAATTTTCGAATTTATTATCCATTTCAGATATAATAGTCTCACTGGCCAACACATGATTCACTAAATTTTGTTTATATAAAGTAATTTGCTGTAATTTAGTTGCAACAAATTGTTTCATTTCTTGAATACCTAAAGCTTTTATATCCTCATTTTTTAACAACTTAGCCTTTGAGCTTAAAACACTAAGAACTTCAGAGAAATGTCTATGTTTTATTTCCCCATACAAATTGTCTATAGAACTATCAAGCATCATGGCTGTAGTTTTTGGTTTTGATGATTTAGTTTCTGTATTTACAAAACTTAATTTGCCACTTTTCATCTTTGTTTCTTTATTTATTTCTAGATGCCCACAGCTTATATCAAATATTTCACACAATAAACCACTGTAGGTAGCTGGTGTGAGTAAACTTGAAGCATAATCTTGATCTCTATCAATAATTATTAAGGCAGCTATATCCTGAGACTGATGATTAACAAAATCCCTTTCATAACTTTCGTTATATACTTCTAATATATCAAGTACACTTGCAGACAGTTTGCCCAAAGATAACACACATTTTGGTTTTCCTGTCACATGAAATAAACTCCATAATGACATGGAAATACTAGATAAAAGAGAATGATTCTTTTCTACAAATAATTGTTTATATAAAAAAGGTAGTTCTAAGCTTAGTAACTGATCATCTAAATAAACAAATTCCCATGAAAATGAATGTAATTGCACAATATCATATAGACCTCTGTTTTCTAGCATGGAATCATAAGTTGCTATCACCTTAGGTACTATTATGATATTGAAACATTTTGTCTCACTTAAAGATGAATTTTGACTCAGTATTGAAGATATTTGGTCCAAAACACACTTATATTTTAATGTGCAAGCTGAAATGAAATAGATGCGGTTGGCGTTTGTTGTTGCGCCCAATTGAGGATCCATTTTATATATTTTATCAACTCCATGTTGCCTGGAAATTTTAAAAAAATATTGTTCTATAATTTCAGAGTAAAATTACCTACCTAAAGTATACGATAGCAATGAGAATGTAAAATCTTTAAAAAAAAAGATTACCTGAGCCAACTGACTCCACAAATTCTTTCCAAAGGTTTTATTAGTCTTGGATCTATTATTAAATCTGCTTTATCTCCACATTTTGCTAATATACATTTCAACTTGTGCTGAGAAATCAAACTCATAGACGACAATTTCAACGAAAGCGGTTGATCCATTGTTATTTATTTTCTATACGAAAACAAAGTCACTTTAACATGACGTAGTGTTTACGTATTTTTTAATGTAAATCGTTGATAATGAAATTTTGATTATTACTTTTGTTGATGTGGTTTCATGTGTTTTTTTCGAGAACTTTGAGAAAAAGTATTCGCCATTCGGCATATTTTAGAAAATAGAATATGCAATTATGCAAATAACAAATTGTCAATTTGCTTTAACTGTCAATGTCAATGTCATCTAATCTTAATACATAGACAACTCATTTTGACGACTAATAAATCAGTTTAATATCATCTAAATGTAAATAATTTATAATAATATAATTTTAAACCATTTTGGAATATCCAATATTTATTTTATAATAACGTATACTTTACTGATTATTATATAAATGTTTATATAAAGCTATAATATTAACAATTTATGTAAGAATAGCAATGATAATAAAATTAAGTAAAGCTATTTAATAATATATATAATTTTATTTTCAGAAATACCGCGAAAAGTTAACCTTGATGGTCATTTCCGGTCATGCGTCGTCGTCGAGTTCGCAGTATCCTCCCCCCGCCCGCCGCCGCCGCGAAGTGCCTCTCGTCGTAAAATTTAATTTTGTGAAATGGCTGCGAGAATTATCAGAAAAATCGTAAGTTTGTAGATAGTGTTGTAATTTTATTTTCTTTACAATATCCCGCATGCAACCCCCCTCACGTTT
>JAATLQ010034824.1:104907-197720 GCA_013421005.1 Heliconius erato x Heliconius himera | reverse complement strand
TTGCTAGGTCCCAGCAGGGCGAGCTGGTGTGGCGCAGTACAGCACGGGGGTGCGCAAGGTAACCCTCATTCCTGGCCATGGTATCGGCCCCGAGATCACCGTGGCCGTCCAGAAAATATTCGAAGCTGCCAAAGTACCCATTGAATGGGATGAAGTGGATGTCACAGCTGTTAGAGTAAGTGCCCATATGGTTTCTATTATGTTTTAACTTAACAAGTTGATTTTTTAAATTTAGTTCTATTTAAAATAATTAGACTTTAATTCAAAAGAAATGCTGTAGTTTTTATGCTTTTACACTTTTAATATAAGGAAAACATTGTTTTACCTCATTTTTTATGACAGAGAAAATTATTAAGAAACTGTTGAATATTCTTATATTAGTTCTAAATTTTATTCTAAATTAAAATAAACATCTCAACAATTGTGCAAACATGTTTTTAAAACTCCATAGATTCTTAAACATTTTAAACATTATACTAATATTAAAAAAATTAAATATAGGGCCCAGATGGTAAATTTGGAATACCACAACGTGCAATTGATTCAGTCAATGAAAACAAAATCGGTCTCAAAGGCCCCCTCATGACACCAGTGGGGAAGGGCTATAGATCTCTCAACTTGGCATTGCGTAAAGAATTCGACTTGTACGCTAATGTGAGGCCTTGCAAGAGTTTGGATGGGTAAGTTGAAAAATACTCTTTTCATTTGTAACTTATTAGTGATTTAGTTAAGCTATGAGAATATTTAGAAGCCCTTGTTATGCAATGAGTCAGTCTGGCTATTATAAACAGTAAAGTAAAAAAAAGTGAATAACTTTTTTATTTTGTAATGATAGTGCAGTTTTAATATTCTTCTAACTATAAATGCAGGCACCATACAATCGACTTAAGTAAATTATTACTATAATAATAAACTGCATTAATAATATTGTTATGTAATATTTTTAACAATTATTATTGTTTGATTTAATTGCTATTAATATATTGAAAGAATTATTTAAATATATATATTTTACACTAATGTACATATACATTATAAGTACTTTTGTCTTGTATATTCTATAGAATGACTTGTAATAATAATTATAATAATTGTTTAATATATAGTGTAAATTGAACTCAGTAGTGATCCCTTTTCATGTTTTAATTGAGATGGGTTCAAACTACAATTAAAACATTTTAATTCTAACTGTAATATATTAGTATTATGGTGTATTATTTATTGCAATATTAACTTTTATTTATGACATTTCCACTATGCTCAAATGGAATTAAGTTATATAGAAGTTAGATTGTAATGTAATATACCCTGCTTATAAAACAAGCAGAAATTTTCTATTTAAATCAGAATTCCTGAGATTAATATGTTCCATCAAACAAATTCTTCAGCTTTATAATATTAATTTAGATATATTACATTCTGAATACATTTTATATAAGCAACATACAGTTTTTCCACAGTAGAAACATGTATATTTTAACTGATAATTTCTGACCCAGATCTAATTTAATTTGGTTTTAAATGTTTATTTGAATAATTTTCAGTTTTGTTTGTATATGTTAGCACCTATATGTTGATAGATAAAATTATTAGTCCTCCGCTAAATAGCTTTAGTAGATGACAATGTATTATTTATCTACTTATCTTGTTACAATTTAGTAGTATAATTTTTTATGTGAAGTTAGGTTGCAACATTTTAGACACTTTCTACATTGAATAGAAAATTACGAACGGAGTATCTTGGCACTAGACTCTTTTCTTATCTTGCTATATGTTTGGTGTGCATGAAGCTAACTAACATTTTCTTTTTATATTTTCTTTTATTTTATTTATTTTTGTATATTGTATTTATGATATGATTTTAACATACAAATGTATATTATTTTTAAATATTTTCCATATAAAAACGATGTAGATTCGATTATCTTACAGTTTGGTTTTATCATATTCTATGTTAAGTTAATATTAATAATTATTTTTTAAACTAATAACATTATCATTTTTTTTGTTATACAATTTTATAATGACCAATGAAAAATAAATTCTTTATTGTTATCTCTTACTATATTAGTGATTGATCTAATTCAACAGTTTTTTTTAAATCTAATGTGATAAATAATTATCTTTAGGTTGGCAATGACTTTTATAAATTTAATATAAATTTTGTTTTTACATCTATAGTGATTAGAGGCTTACTATGGGTTGAAGTTAGATTCTTAATTTGTTCATTCGCTCTGACCGGGCAACATTTAGCCATAAGTTCTCATCAAATTACGTCGAATTTTGCATGCACTTGTTACAACTTATTTATGTTGTTAACCTCTGATTGTATACGCGATGGTTGTGGGTTCGATCCTCTTGAGAGGCATTAAATTATTTTCATTTCTGGCAAGGCAGAATGAAACATGGACGAGTCTATTCCTCCCTTGTTTGAAAAATGACTTGCATTTTTTTTGTTAGTTTCACGCTGTATCCCGCAAATAGTAGGACGGGCAGAGGGAACCTGGGAACCTAGTATTAAGACTCCGTTTTCTATTAACTCACTTTCGTTCCACGCTCGCAGTCAAAGTATCATCGTGAGGCATTGCATATTGAGTTGCGGAACTCAACGTCGAGCTTTGCTTCGTTACCATAGCGAAACCGGTGCACACCTCTATATTTTCTTAGCTGACCACACTCGCGTTGCGGCTAAGATATTACGCAGTTTTATGGGGGTCCTACCTAGAGGGAGGGTGAGGGAAGTCAACATCCATCATTCAATTTGAGACTATTGAAAAATCTTACAGTAAATAGTCCTAATTTAAACTCTGTAGTCCCAATTTAGTTTTCCATACTTTTCATAGTTCCTCTGGGTTACTCATGTGGATACTCAAAGATGGTTTCCAGCCGATGCGTTACAGTGAAACATTTTTTTATTCCCTAATGAAAAATCTACTTGTTGGGCCTGTGTCTCCAGGCAAGCCTTCTAAAAGACCTAGTTTCTTTGGACCCCAGATCCTTGAAAATGAATAATAATAAATCTTAAAGAAACACAGGGAACATATACCTGTGCCCCTGTGTGCGGGATACAACGTGAAAAAAGCGGTGTCTCGATGACCACGTCATTTAAAACGTAACGTAATTTTTTGTCTCGAGTACAATGCCCTCTCAATAAGTAAAAAGAAACTTGTATACATACATATTTACGTTTTTTTTAAACATTCAAATGAGAAATACATTAATTATGAATTAAGAAACTGAATGCGTTGTTAAATAAAACTATAATTAATGTTAAATAATACTATTATTTTTTTCGTTTAAAGTGAAACATGATGCTTAAGAACTTTTAGTGTTTTTTTTTCTCTATTAATCTATTTTCTCACAGCGTTCATTTATAACATAAAGTAAATTTACATATTTTTTTCGTCTGTATGTATCTTCCACAGAATAGTGCACTTATTTTATCAATAATTGATTGATTACATACCTATATTTGTATATAGTATTTATTGGTAACATTTTTTTTCTTGTAAAGGGTGCGCAGGGGAACCTAATCTTAAGACAATGCGTCCCCCGACTTCCGCCGCTCGAGGCATTGCGTGTTGACTAGCGCAACTCAATGCCGTGATTTGCCTTGTTACTAGAAATTAATAAATATTTTTTTCCCCGAATGGGAATCGAACCTACAATCGTCACGTCTTCAGTCTATATGCGATAAATAGTTTTTTTTTACCTATCTATCTATATTAACATTACCGTAGCGGAGTTTGAACCGACTACCATCGACCTACAGTCACAACTGGGCCTTAATACCATCAAAACTATTACATAAATCGGTAAAAAGATTAAAGTTAAGCAATGACCGTGAAAACAAGTACTCGAGCGAAAGATAAAAATGATTCATTGAAGTTCGTTAATCTCTACATATTTTTTTATCTCGTGACGTCCGTTTGTTATCGTGATTTTATTCTTTTGTCGTTCACAATTAAGGATTTTTTTTCCGTGTTCTCCGTGTAAAATTATTTTTTGTTACTCTCCGCCCTAAATTTTTTTATTTATTATTTTAAAATAATATGTGTTGAGCCAAGTAAATAAATCGAATTGCAGATTGTTGATAGTGGACGAGTCGAAAGAGGTATGCAGAGAGCGTAGCTTTTGGCACTCCGTACTCTCTGGCTCCGTTCCCATTGAGACACTTTCGTTCCCCAGTACCCCTGCAATCTCGAGGCGTTACGTGTTGAGTGGCGGAACTTAACGCCGTAAATGTGAAAGAATTTATGAATGAAATGTTTGTAAAGAATTTTCTATACATTATTAGATATAAAAAGACAATCTTACTGAAAGCCATTTAATTTTTTTGATCATTTCTGAGTAAAATTACTATAATAATGCGTCCCATTTAATATATAACACAACTTGTATAATATAAAAATATCTGCAATGTTTGTATAAACTATAAGTATATCACAGAACAACATATTTAATTATAAATATCCAGCAATTTTTTTATCGCATTCTTTTCATTAAATGAATCGGGAATCCCCTAAGTAAGTATACTCGTATAAAGTTCAACAAAATTCCACGTATAAATACAGATTTATAATTCTTAAAAACCAATTGGTATACATATTATAATAAGTTTTCTCAGAAATATGAATCATTTGGATTTTGTACACATTATCTTTATACATACATAAAACGAGTTGAAAGTTTTAGTAGAACTGTTGAGGATTAAGTAGGAAAAATGTAAATATAACAATATTGCTATTAACGCTGTTGTTGTGTGTCGTTGCAGAGGTACACGTGTGCCTGACCGAATTGTGCCGATGGGCGCGGGTTCAAATCTCGTGTGATCCCTCACATCTTGATGATTATTCTGATATTTATGATTTTAAATGAATGCTTATAGAAACTTTTGGGATTTTCGGTATTTTTACTAAAGCTAGGAAATGTAAATAATGCATTGCCTCGATTGGAAATTGAACCCACGACCACTGCGATTACAGTCGGATGCTGTACCAATAGCACTACATGACGACATTGATTTTTTATTACATTAGTTTATACATAAATAGTAAGTTGATATTGATATTTCTGAAAGTAAAATAATCTTATCTAAGCCATATCTGGCCGTCACGCTAAGCTAAGCTTGCTATTAAATAAATCATATCAATGCATAATATTTTCGTTTAGATTTCTTACAAATCTTTTATCTATACATATAATAAAATTGTAACTGAATTGTCTGTATATGGAAGATATAAGAGTAATAAAATCCAAAACAATATTTTTTTAACTTTTTGTTTGTTTGTCTACACGTTTGTGCACGCTAATCTCCGAAACGGCTTCAATGATTTACATGCAGTTTTCACAATTGTATTTCGGCAATTTTCTCTATACATTTATTTTAGGTTGTTTGTATTTCATAAATAAAAAAGTAATATAAAAATTATAAAGTATTTTGTTTCACCAAATGGCTGTAAAATAACACTTTTATTAAATTATTATTTTTAAAATGATATTGTCTTTAAAATATAAATTTTATTAGAACGCAAAACTAATTCGGATTAGTTCATAAATAATTTTGTACTTCAAGCGGGCGAAGCCGCGCGCGGATTGCGAGTTGATAAATAAAATATCGTAAAAAATATCTTGGATTTTAGTATTAATGGATTATTTTGAGGATTTGTTATGTTGTTATGTTTACATTCAATATTGTTTTTTGTCCTTTGATTACCAATGCATTTTTAATTTTTATCGTGTTTATGAAAAACAAAAATTTTCAAAATATGAGTAAAAATCCGTTTAGCAATTTCAAAGAATAATCTGAAAATTATAAATCTATAAACAGTAGATAAAAAATATTCAGTTTAAGTCACGTATTAATAATCTTATCGATGATATAATAAATCAAAAATCTAAATATTTATGATTTATCCTAACTCTGTATAAATTTTGAACTTAAACCTTTAAAAACTTAACCTAACCTAACTAGGATATAGGAGAGCGGTGATTAAACTAAATCTAGTGCACAACATCATATAGGGCGTATATGATATAGTGCACTAGATGTATCTACCCTAAACTTAAAAATAATAGTTTGGATCGTCTTATTTATAGTTGTCTAGCCTAGTGCATTAGAAATATTGTGGTGTGTTTCCTACTTAAAATTTCTAAAATACAAAAGACTACAGGTTTAAGAAACTATAGTCCGATCGACGATTTGTGGTTATGCCATGAAGATAAGCTTTCCGATTTTTTTGTATTGTTCATTAAAAACCCTAAAATCAAATCTGCGCAGCTAACTTTAGGTCACAACTCGTCGACCGTACCTCATTTCGTTGAAACAGTAATAAGAAACATTATCTTCTAAGTAGATAACGTAATTTTAAATATATATACCCTCTAAAATTCTATCTTTGTACCCTCAAAAATTAAAGAAAAAAAATTAAATCTACTATAACAAAACACAGTAAACTAACTAAAAACTTGTTTTCCCAGTATAAAAACACTATACGACAATGTGGACGTGGTCACCATAAGAGAGAACACAGAGGGCGAGTACTCGGGCATCGAACACGAGATCGTCGACGGCGTGGTGCAGTCCATCAAGCTGATCACTGAGGAGGCCAGCAAGAGGGTGGCGGAGTTCGCCTTTCAATTTGCTACTGAGAACAAAAGAAAGAAGGTGACGGCTGTACACAAGGCTAATATTATGTGAGTATTCGTTTTTAGTGTCGGTTCGATGCTTGGTTAGGGTTAACTGTGTAATTTTAGATTTTAATTGGTTATATGAGGCCAGTCGTGGCGCAGCGGCACGAGGTGTGACTGCAAAATCGACTGGTTGTGGGTTCGATTTCCACTCGAGGAGATGAAATATTTTCTTAAAATTTATATTTCCATTTCTTCGCTCTGGTGTCGAGGTTAAGCGCGGCGTTGAGTTCTGTCCCTCAACACGCAATGCCTCCAGAATTCGGCAGAAAGTGGGGAACGGAGTGTCTTAACACTAAGTTCCCTCTGCCTACCCTGCTGTGTGCGGGATACAGCGTGAAGCTGATCTAATTTTTTAATTGGTTATAAAAAATATGATAATCTTTAATTACCGCAAAGAAAAATATTTTTTCTTGTTAAGTAGAACACACTAATTTACTTTTAAATACTATAATTACTAGCTTCTTACTACCGCCATTATGTTATTAAAGTTAAACATTTAACAACACAAAATCGTTTTCAATTTAGCAAAAGTAAAATTGAATTGGCTCTATTCCAATTTTACGGCGTACAATTTAATATGCGTTTGACATTCGTAACAAAAGTTATTGATTGATCTTTTAATTTGTAAACAAAGAAAAATATTTTTAGTTTTAGTTATATAATTATGATATATTTAACGTTTCTTTTAATATATATTTTTTTTGGATTTCTTGTTTATTAGTTTTTATTATCTTATTTTTTTGTGCTCCAGAGGTCTTTAGAGCTGGATTTTTGACATTGAGTTTAGCTTGATACCTCCATGCGGTTTGAGAAAAATTGTCTTGTCAGACAGACACAGGTTTCTGTTTTTTAGTTTCTTCTCTTCGCCTATTTGGCTAGTCTTCTCTAAATAGACAAAAAGCAGAGAAAAGAATAAACCATCACTTACTTAAACTTTTGTTAGTTTAAATAAGCAGTTTTAAATTTATATTAAGATTTACACGACAGTTCTATTAGCGGCAATAGAGACGAACCTAATACGACACTATTATATCGTATCGCTTCATGTCGAGGCCGAAACGTTACCTTCGTATATAATGTTACAAGGTCCTTTGTAGGTACTTGTTAAATAAGCCATGCTCTGAATTTTACCAGGTTTTTATTTAATAAGAAACTTAATTTTTTATACATCTTTCTTCAGCTTCACGCTGTGTACCGCACACCGGGATAGACAGAGGGAACCTAGTGTCCCCACTTTAAACGTTACGACAACGAGCGGAACTCAACGCCGCGCTTTGCCTCTACAGAAGAAATGAAAATATAAACATAAATAAATATTTAATTTCTTCGAGTGGGGATCGAACCCACAACCAGTCGATTTTACAGTCACAGTTTTTTTATATGAATCAAGGACTATTAAAGGCAATCGGACACGCTCCAAATACATAAAAAACAATCTTAAACAATTTAATTTTTATCGAAAGCAATTTAATTTTATTATGTTAATAATACTTATTCCTGACAGGAATGTTCCATCGTCGTACAATTGAAATATTTTCGACTTCGATGCGATGCATATCATAAGATGGTTGTGAGTTCGATCCCCACTAACGGCAAATTTTATATGTATTCAAATTGTTTCATTTCTTCAGTCCGATCAGTCACACCAGGGCCCACTACCTAACATGCAAATTTTGTAAAGTGGAGAACAGTGTGTTATAACTGTTGGTTCTCTTAGTTATATGCAACAGTTGCCTAAAATTAAAAAAAAACCACGTATTGTATTAACGTAAGACAAAAATCTGTTTATAGTCTACAACGTCAAACATTTAGATACTATATATATTTGTTTTTACTTTGAGTAATCTTAATGTTTTTAACCGACTTCAAAAAGTAATAGTAATATTCCTATATAAATGTTCCCAGGCGTATGTCCGACGGTCTGTTCTTGAGGTGCTGCCGCGACCTCGCCACCAAGTACCCCGATATCAAGTTCGAAGAGAGGTATTTAGATACTGTATGCTTAAATATGGTGCAAGATCCGTCTAAATTTGATGTTTTGGTAAGTATTAAATGTCTTGTATTGATATAATATTAAGTCAAATTGTAAAGTACCTTATCTTCTTACTGTATTAATAAGTTATATTTAGAAACCTGAAAGTATGGAATGGAGTGTCTCAACACTATGTAACCTCCGCCTACTCTGCTATATGCGGTAATTTAAACATATAATTATTTCCTGAATTACAGGTGATGCCAAATTTGTACGGAGACATCATGTCCGACATGTGCTCCGGTCTTGTAGGCGGATTGGGCCTCACGCCGTCCGGGAACATTGGCAAGAACGGCGCTCTGTTCGAATCTGTGAGTATATTTTATATTTATATATAGATAGTTTTTAGATTTAATTATAAATATACCTTTTTGGGTATAAGGTTTAAAAAAATAATGTTAGTAATTGTTTTGTATCTTTGGTTGGTTGGAATTGAACCTGCTATCTTTGGATATGTTAGGATGGCCATATTGAAATTATTTTTCTTCTTGAAAGAAGATAAAAATTTTATAGAATGTACCAAGATTTACCAATAAATCTATACATTATCATTAGAGCACAAGAAAATTAATATAGTCTTCTAAAAATTACGACTTTATAATTTTTTTGACATAGTGCAGTAGCGTTTTAGCAAATCATTCTAATGATTTCCTAAAACGCTAGGACGACCTAAGAAGTACAGCTTTAAATCCTGCAATGTTAAATTTTTTTAGACTTTTTAAAAATTTTAAACTGTTTTTAAAATATATATCATTTTTCATATAATTTTGCGATACATATTTTAATAGAATCTGAATACAAATGTAAATTTTATATTTGTACTTACGTATATACGCTTTGATAAGCAGCGATCAAATATCCGATGTATTTATCTCAAGTATGATTGAAATATACTCTTTGTAGTATTATGCAACTATAAGGATAATTGAAATAAAAATAGCCTCGTACTTAATGTTTGAAAAGTATGTATTTATATACTGTATTTATCTATCTATCTACTATCAGCTGCACGCTGTATCCGCACACAGTAGGGTAGGCAGAGGGAACCTAGTGTTAAGACAATCCGTTCCCCACTTTCTGCCGAATTCTGGAGGCATTTATATAAATGTAAGTAAATATTTCATCTCCTCGAGTGGGGATCGAACCCACAACCAGTCGGTTTTACAATCACACTTCGTGCTGCTGCGCCACAACTGGCCTCTACTCCCTCTGGTATTTATAATCGACAGAAATATAAGTAAGAAACAAACATCTTAGAAATAGCGGATTATGTACTTTAAAAATTGTGAAGGCATCCCTTATACTTTTAAAGTATCTTATTTTTCATATCCAGTACTATAAATAAAATAGTAGTAGTGATAGGAAAGCATAATTTATGTCATATTTTCTGTAATATTTATTTAGATATCTAAAAAACGGTATATATTGATTTGCTGAAACGAATGATCATTTAATTACTTTATGTCCTAGGGAAACAAAATTTTGTCTTTCACATGATTTTTTTGAAATATATTCAAAAACCTTTTTATATAATATATTGTAATTAAAAAAAAACGAATTAAAGATTCTTAGTACATTTTTGCAAGTGTGAAAAAATAAACATCGTTTATACAAAAAAGTGATTATATTAATAAGTTAAAAAGAAGTGACTACAAAATAGTAAAAAATGTAAGTCTTCTTTAAATATGAGTGTTGGTTTAATCTAACAAAAAGGAAATGGGAGTGGACGATACTAATCCATGCATGTGACATGCATGCATGTCATTGTGAATGTTTTTCATATGCATATGCTTGTTTTATATGCTAAGGTGTGTACACACTTGTGTGTCCAAAGAGAGTTTTATTTATTCTTGTCTGAATCATTCAGAATTTTTATAAAGTTAATATTTAATTTGAATATGAAATGTTATAATTACATTATTTAATATTTCTTATCAAATTAAATTTATTTTTTTTTATGAGAAAAAACTATAGAGTGGCTTCAAGATTTTTTTTAAAATATTTTTTTATGCTACTTAATTGTTTTATTCTAAAAAATATACAAACATCTTCACTGTGTGTTTCTGCAATTAAACATCGATTCTTTCTGGTAAAAAAGACTTATTAAAAAACTACCATATAAATTATAATTACATATTTGCCTTAATTTTCGACAGTTATTAGTATAAACAAAATTTAAAAAAATAAATAAATAGCACATAAGGCATCATAACAGAAAGAATCAATTACTGTACTTGAATGTTGGACACGAAAAAAAGTGTTCATTGTAATAACATGTCCTATGAATGTTAAACGAAACTAATATAATAAGGAAATTTAAGTTTTTTCTATTCAAAGCCTTTTTACTAAAATATTTACTCTAAAAAAAAATTGACATCAATATTTATTTTAAATCATAAAATAGTGAAAACTCAAATTTCCTCACGCAACCCACAGATTATATGCAAAATAAATTATTAACTGTCATTCCATACTAACATTCCAGGTGCACGGCACCGCCCCGGCTATAGCAGGACAGGACAAGGCCAACCCCACCGCCCTGCTGCTGTCCGCGGTCATGATGCTGCGCCACATGCAGCTGTATGACATCGCGAACAGAATTGAAGCCGCGTGCTTCACGGTGCTGCGGGAAGGGCAAGTTTTGACGGAGGATTTGGGCGGGAAAAGCACTTGCACAGACTACACTAATGAGATTATAAACAATTTGTAGATCTGTTCTAGTTTTTTCTTTTTTTTTGTATGTCGCTGTTTTTAAATTTTTTTTTTTGGTATGACTAAGATCTTACGTTATACATCCTTTCTGTATTATTATTATTAGTTTTGAAATGTTTTGCAAACAGTATTATTTTGTATTGCGATTTATCTTATATAAGTTTTTTTTTACGTAGTTTATATCAGTGCAACATTTGTAATTGCGTCAATTTAAAACAAACAGCGACAGAAATTAAGTAGAAAATTAGATAAATTAGATCAATTGATGAACTATTGATATTATGTTGGAACCAAATAATAATATGAATAATTAAATAAATATATATAAATTAAAAAACTGCCAGATTCAGAAACGTTATGAACTTACCTTTTTTTTAGTATATGATTTTGTATATGATTTTTTTTAATATCCAACATTAATTGTAAGTTATTTATTTTGAAAAATGTTACCATTAAGCATTTATTTTATTTTTATTTTAAAGTGATATACGGCTGTTTACACTTTAGATAGTTCTCATAGCGTAGTTGAATTATAGTAATTAAAAAAATACTAAAAAAAAAACTAGCCAAGCAGAAAAATATTGTTTGTATGTCTTCAATAGATTGTTTGTGCAAATAATTATTTGAAATTTGACATTTCTAAGACAATTTCATTTTTGGTTTGAAACGATAGTTGTAGGCAATCCATCCATTTTGTAAAAGTATTTCCACCACCTGGTTATCATCTAAAATGCCAATATATCAGAATGGAAACATGCTAACAACATAAATAAGTTGTAATAACCATATAAGAATTGATATGAATGTCTTGGTGGTCGGAGAGCTAGAATAGTTTCCAAGAGGCGCAGGTTCAGATCCTCCTACTACTAATGACAAAATTGTAAAAAATGTCTGATATGCATTGAGAATTGGAAGAAAAGTCTGATGTTAAAAAAATAATGGCCTAATGTCTGTAAAATTAATTACTTTTTAGACATTTGATGTTAAATTTCAGACAGACTTTTTGTAATATTGACATTTAAAGACGCCATATGCAACAGTATTTATTTTTATTGTAATTTAATGTTATTTGGGGCAGCGGCACACAGTCATTAAACGCAACGTTTTTGGGTTCGATTCCTACTCGGGAATATATGAATATCTTTCCATTGAGTTCCACCACTCAACAAGCTCGGAAAATGAATGGAGTGTCTTAACACTAGGTCCCTCGCCTTCCCTGCTATAAGCAGGTACACCGTGAAGCTGAAGAAATGTATTATTTGCTAGTATGGTTCCTTATATGTGATTTTCTTTACCATTTTGCAATTTACATGTATTTTTAAACAGTTTACCAAGTTTTGAGTAAAATGTGTTTGACGTTTTATTGATATTATCTTATTTATTTTTATGTTCAGATTTGATCTGACAATAAAATTACTTAATTGTGTACTTTATTCAAGTGTTCCCTTAGATAATGATTAAATGATTTAAAATAACAATGCTGTTTTATTTGAAATAAAATGTTTCTTTCTTATTGTGTTTCAATTAATATTACTATAAGTTAGCAAATATATGGAAAATTCTTACTGGGTTTATCTTCGTAGTCTATTGACAGGATGGCATTATAGCCCAAATGATACGTCTTTGTGCGATAGGTGTAGGTTAGATTTACAATTTACAAAATTTAAATAGGCATGTTTTCCTTTTTTGTTTGAAATAAAACCGCTAAGAAACGACTCAATCGAATTATAGCTAAGAAATATTTGTTTTCCTCTAATTTTAAAGTAACGGTGTGTAATGTAAATTATGAATAACCAATTATTTACTTATTTATAAATAGGTTTATAAATAAGTAAATAATAAAATTGGGAACAGTAGATAATTGATATCTCGATAAGAATGTTTTTGTTGTTCATTTTCTAAAACAGATAATATATAACTTTAAATATTCGAGTTAACCAGATTAATTGCGTATATTTGGTATTATACATTTTCTACTACTCGTAACCACGGACTACTGCAAAGTGTTCGAAACGTCGGGTTTCCAAAAACGTATATTACTAAATGTACGCGATTAATCCGGTTAAATCGAAGATTTTACTAATGTTATTTAATTTTTTACAGCAGAAAATACTTACCTTTTTTGAATACCTGCAACTTTAAAATGGTTATGTCTTACTACATTAAGTTTCAGCGTTACGATGCTTAAATAATATTTTATATATAACTGTATGCAGATATTTACTTCAAAATACACCTAATAAGTACGTCAACTATTAATATTTTAATATAATATTAATTATTTAAACGATTTCCAGGTGCACGGAACAGCACCCGACATCGCCGGCAAGGACATGGCGAACCCCACCGCCCTATTACTATCAGCCATAATGATGTTACGGCATTTACAACTCAACGATCACGCTGATAGAGTACAAAATGCGTGTTACGAAGTGCTACGTGAAGGAAAGTCTTTGACTGGCGATCTGGGTGGCACTGGGAAATGTAGCGAATACACTCACGCTATTATTTCCAAATTAAAGTAAATTATTTAAATGCCCCTAGTCTTACCAATCTTTATTGAATAAAAATTAAATTGTTACCACAGTAATAGGCATAATGGCCTTATGGTCATAGGCAATATAGTATTATTTTAGATTTTTTTTTTATTTAGTGACAATCACTATATTAAGCTGAAATTTCTCGTTTGTAATCAAAGACGGTAACTTTATTTATTGACATGTTATTCTTTTTTATTCTCCATTAGGACCAAACTTTTGACCTTATTATTTATTATAAACTGTTTTAGTTATTTCGTTGTAAAACAATGAATTCAACTTTAAATAAACAATATCAAAAATGTTGTTTCTTTTATTTTTGCACCCTTTTTTATCATATATGCTCTAAATAGTTAATGTTATTTTATTAAAAAATATGATTACTTATCTTTAATTAACTTTCTAGACAAAACAAAGAGAAAAACTTGAGTACAGGAGTTTTTACTTATGCTACTCACGCTT
Source organism: Heliconius erato x Heliconius himera (assembly GCA_013421005.1). Lineage (NCBI taxonomy): Eukaryota > Metazoa > Arthropoda > Insecta > Lepidoptera > Nymphalidae > Heliconius > Heliconius erato x Heliconius himera. The sequence goes on along the minus strand of JAATLQ010034824.1, from coordinate 183,284 downwards.
AAGAAAATTAATTGATTATTTCGTCGTAAGAAAATATTAATAATACTTTATCAATGTATAAAGTACGCAACATATTTGCCACAAATAATTTTACTTAATACATAGAAATATGAAAACCAAAAATTATCTTGATGTAATAATGATACGACTCGTATGTGCCTCATGCATATCTGTAGTAACCTATTTAGGCATCATATCCTTTAGGCAATAACGTTTGTAACCAATGCAATCTTTGTGCGAATTGTCTATTTAATTGTTCTTGGTACGCCATAGTATACAACGTGACGCAGAATTGATTATAAAGAGCTCTTGTGACACGCTGTCCTCATTGTTGATACCTTCCATGGTAACCAAGCCAAGGTCAAAGCTTTTCTAGGACTTCCAAAGCCCGGTGACGTTGTAGAAGCAAATGTGGCCAACAACATACTGCTCATTCGAAAAACGAATAATTATAAAGTAGAGAGTTAGAAAGTATGTGGAGTGAATACCATTGTACTAGTAATAAATAGCAACTACGCTCCGTTCAATTTTACTATATCCTTAAATTATCAAGGGTATAAGGGAATGCAACTTTATAACTATGAGAAATTGGATATTTAGAAATTTAAATATATATATATACGGTAAAATAAGTTGATATCTATAGACAAGACTTTATGCGTCATTTCCGTTAGCTGTAAGCAGATGAAAGTTTTTGAATAAGGTCATGTAAAAATGATTAAAATGTTCTATAATAAATAAATGAATGTAAAAAGAAATTAGAATACTATATATTTTTTATATACACATTTTTTTTAATAATATCAGAATTATATGTTTTATGGTAATAATAATTTTATGTTTATCTGTGGCTTATGTCAAATTTGACAGCGTCAAGTGTCACCTGGGATTATTTCAATGTGCATGTAGTCGCATGTTGTTTACAAAACTATAACCTATTACAATAAAATGATAATGTGCATTATTATATATTAAACAATATAAAGTTCACTTAAAATGGTTAAACGCGTGAGTATTATTTCAATTATTTGCATTTTTTTTTATCATTGTCTTGGCTAAAACAAATTATCGGAATTACCTTATAGGAATTAAAAAATTCTGTTTCGGAAGATGATGGGGAATCAAACATTATCAATGAAAATGGAAAACGACCAGTGGAGTCTGGAAATAAAGATGGCAAGAAACGTATTAAAACTAAAAGTTTATATAGGCAGCCAACTGCCAACGAAATGAATAGACTTCAAGAAACTGAGACCTTATTTAATTCTAATCTGTTTAGACTACAAGTTGAGGAAGTATTGCAAGAGGTTAAAGTGAAAGAAAAAACGCTGAAACGATTTCAAGAATGGTTTACAAGCTTCAAAACACACTTGCTATCAATACCTGAGGGTGAAATAGAATATGATTTGTCGGAAAAGGCTTTTGCTAAACAGTTAACAGTTAAATTACCATTAAGCAACACTCTTGATAAAATTAAAGTTATGTTTAAATTTCACAAGTTCAGTGATGTACAGATTGTCGGTTCATACAGTTTAGGATGCTCTATTAACTCAAAAGTAATTGTTGATTTACAAATAACAGTCCCAGCAGAAGTTTATACAAAAAATGATTCAATAAACTACAAATATCATAAAAAGCGTGCTGCATATTTAGCAAATATAGCTTCACATTTATCCAACTGTGAAGTAATAGAAAATCTACAATATTCATTTAAAAATGCAAGTGAAACTAGGCCAATACTGGTAATTAAACCAAATGGAAAACTTGCCAATCATATAGCTGTTCATTTAGATGTTGTTTGTGATGTTGAAGCTTTTAAGTTCCATAGATTTAGTCCAAATCGTAACAATGTAAGAGAATCTTGGATATTATCAATGGAAAATCAAGAAAATAATGACATTGGGTCGCCAACACCATATTATAATAGCAGCATTTTAAGTGACTTAACAAATTCTATTAATCAAGAATTTTTAAAACAAACTTTAATGGACTATGAAAATTTAAAACAAGCTGTAATTTTATTAAAGATTTGGATTCAGCAACGTAATTTACAAGTGTCAGGGTACATTATTAGTATGATAGTTGCATATTTGGTGCAAACTAAGAGAATTAACAATATCATGAGCAGCTACCAGATTGTAAGGAATGTATGGATTGCTTTAAGTAAGTTATGTAATTTTCTTAAATACATATATATTTTCATAACTAAAGTCTGGGGCAGAATTTGACAGTAAATGTAATGACATTTGATTTGATTTTTATTTGGTGCTGTGAAATAATTTTATTTCTTTAATGTGGTTGACAATGTGTGGGGTAAAGTTTGTCATGCATTGCATAAAATTTTGTCTTCTGTGAGCTCTGTTTTGCATGATAAGAGATGAAGCTGGTCAAATATCATATTAAAGTAGTTGTTTCTTAAAAAATCTTTCATAATTTTAATAATTATTACTACTTATAGATATAATATGATAATATTTTAAACTTTTTATTTACAGAGGCCTCAGAATGGGAGAAACAAGGCATATCACTAAACAAAGATCAAAATACACCTCCAATAGATGAATTTCACAAATATTTTTCAATAGTATTTCTAGATAAGACTGGTTATTATAATATTTTATGGCAAATGTCTAAAGGAACATACTTTGGTCTGAGACGAGAATGTGAACTAGCCATAGACATGTTGGATAATGGGAAGATCAACAGTTTTATACCATTGTTTATGACGCCCATTAAAGTTCTTACACAGTATGATCATGTTTTAAAGTAAGTTAAATCAATATTTTTTGATGTTAGTTACAAACTTATTTTAAGAAAAATATTTAGAAAAAATTATATATAATTGAAATTTTAATATGTGTATACTTTTTATGCCATTTTAAGGCTATTGTGGCACATTGGGACAACATTTGACTGTGAATGAGCTGGTGTGTGGGTGTCATGTGGGTTCAATCCCCACTCAGGAAGAAAATATTGAATCATTTTCCTGCTCTTGCTAGACAAAACATTTAATAAAGTGTTCAAGACACTGCTTCTTGATTCTCCATAATACACAGGGTGGAAGTGTCAGAACCACTTTTAATAAAACCACAGTGTTAACTACTCTATAAAAGCCTAATACAATAAAAAAATCCCAAAAATGAAATAGAAAAAGTGATTTTTTCAAACACTATAAATAATAAAGTTATTGTTGTAATATAAAACGCCATTTGTCAAGAACAACGCACTCAAAGGGAAACTGACGCATACGCTACATTTGGAAATCCAGTCGTAGGCGATAGAGTTCAAAGTAGTTTAACTTTTAGTAGTATTTTTGTAGTAGTATCTGTTTACGATATTGGTATCTCTGCGTAACTGTGTCACGAAAGAAAAAAAAATCCTATGTCTAAACTGTTGAGGTATCTTGATTAATTTCTTTAGGTATGGGTTTTATTAAAATTTAATATTTTAACTTATATGCTGTTCTCGTAAGCGCTGACACTTCCATCCTGTATATAGTTCTCTATAATCTATCTCTATATGCAAAAAAAAATCTTTCACAATATATATGTTTCTACATGCTGTATCCAGCACATTGCAGAGTAGACACAGGAATCCTGGGAACCTAATATTAGGACACTCCATTCCCATTAAGACACTTTTGTCCCGTAATACAATAATATTATTGAAATTATCATTAAAATTACCCTATTCATTTAACTTAAACCATATGAATTTTATTTTCAGATTCAAGAACTTAAATAAACTCAAGGAATCCATTTTGAACAAAGCTTCTAAATCAGACAGAACAAACTATGGCCTGGATCATTTTAAATTAGTTACTGATACTATTCACAAATTAATAAGTCGGGGTCTCGGGGACCGAGTGGATTTAATAATAGATATTATTAATGCTGATTTCACATGGTCTGTTAAGAAATCTTTGGAAAAAGTTAAAAAAGAAGGGTAATTTTGTTTTGATAATAATGTTATGTCTTTTGAAGGACTTAAAAAATTGAGTGAAGGAATCCAATGCCATACTTTGTCAAACTACAGAGGGGAAATAGCGATGGAAGCAATGAAATTATTTTCAATGTATTTTTGTTTTCAGTGTCACGCTGTACTTCCAAGTAGCAGGATAAGCAGAGGGAGCTCAGTGTTAAGACATTCCGTTCCCCACTTTCCGTCGATTTTGTAGTGTATACATCTTGTACCCGTGCACTACAACTGGCCTCAATTTCGATATAATCTTTTTTCCTGAATCTATATAAATCTACATCTATAGCGTGTTTTTACTCAGACATTAGTCTATTGTGATTTGCAGTAAATAGTAAAGACATGTTGCTTGTACAGTGTAAAGGCTTATTTCCTTAGCATTTTATTTTGTTTTCAAAATAGATAAAATATGAGTGTTAATTAACTGTATTATAATTTTAGAAATATATATTTTATTGTTAATTTTTTTTTACAATGTTTCAGTTATAGAGAGAATCTATCATTTGGTTTTATATTGAACTCTCAAAATGCAATAAATCTTGTAGACCGAGGACCACCTGCTAACCTCCCAGAGGCTGAAGAATTTAGGTAAAACATTAATAAATGTAAATAAATAAATAATTTAAATATTTAGCATTGTAATATCGTTAATTTGGTGTAACAATGACATAATTGCACTCATAGAAAAAATACATATCGTCATATCATGAAATTTTGTACACATATTCTTACATGTATAAGAAATCACAGAATACTTCTAATAAAAAAAATATATGGGTATTTTCTCCTATAAAGTATACAGATAGAAGTGTCATGTCATACAAATTATGGTTGTAAAATTAGACGCCATTTGTCAAGAACAACGTACGCAGCCGTGAACCTATCAAAGGGAAACCGCTGCATACATTTCGAAATCGAGTCGTAGGTATTGGCGACAAAGTTCAAAGTTGATTAACCTTTAGTAGTATTTTGTAGTAGTATGTGTTTATGTTGTTGGTATCTAAGCGTAACTGCGTCACACGAAATACAGATATGGATAAAAGTCGTGAAATGAAAAGAAAATCTACGTCTAAATTGTTGAGGTATCTTGATTAATTTCTTTAGGTATGGGTTTAAAATATTTTATATGCGGTTCTCGTAAAAGGAGCGCTGACGCTTCCACTCCGTATATAATATAAATATACGTTTAAGGGAGCGAATCCGCGCTTGAGTCTCTAGTATAAAATAAAATAAAGGTCAATTTTTTTACATTTCATTTTTGCACCAAATGAGCGTTATGGGTTCACTTTATTAACAATATATGACATTAAATCAGTGCAAATGAACAGACAAAGTTAACCGATGTTAATTATTAGTTTTAAAATATAGGTAAATCAAAATTTTAATTCCCAAAAATAAATTGTAGTAAGTACAATTAATTTATTTTCATGTATTCGAAGTGTCTTGGTCTACGACTAAGTCCGTACTGTAAAGTAACGTGTTTTTTTTTAATTTTAGAGAGTTCTGGGGTTCTAAATCAGAGTTACGTAGATTCCAAGATGGCTCCATTACTGAGGCGTGCGTGTGGGACGCGCCAGGCCTCGCCGAACGACGCTGTATTGTCGCACAGATTATTGATTACCTTTTACAGGATAAATATGGTGAGTTATTTTGATGTGTTCGGTTCTTTTTAGGTTTATTTATTTTATAAGTTCACAATTTTTCCCTACAGCAGGGTCGGTAGAGGGAACCTAAAACTTAATCACTCTTTTCATTGGGTAACGCCATTTTTTGAGACACTCCGTGTTAATCAAAGAAATGAATAATTGATTCCCCCGAATGGGAATCGAACTTACAATCTTCGCGTTTACAGTCACTTACTGTGTTAAGACCTACCTAGTGTTAAGACACTCCGTTCCCCACTTTCTGCCGAATTCTGGAGGCATTGCGTGTTGAGTGGCAGAACTCAACGCCGCGCTTAACCTCGACACCAGGGCGAAGAAATGGAAATATAAATTTAAGTAAATATTTCATCTCCTCGAGTGGGGATCGAACCCACAACCAGTCGGTTTTGCAGTCACACCTCGCCACGACCGGCCTCATTGAGATAAGGCCCCGTTAAGATATTGTTTCAATTAATTGTAATACCCTTGACTGGCTACCATTTCACTTATCGGATATACTGTATACATATCATATTATTATTTAACTGATGGTAATTTTAATTTGATTTTGCTTTATAATGGAAAACGATTATAGAACAAACACAATATGGTAATCCAATTTTTACGCATATATTCGATTCCCTGTTGGATGAATTAATTATTTAATTTTCGTATTAGTAACAACTTAAAGCGCAGCCAGCAGTCTTAACACTAGGTTCCCTCTGCCTACCCTGCAGTATGCGGGATACAGCGTGAAGCTGATTTATTTATTTATTTACAGCGCAGCAACAGGAAAATAACTACTAGGTTCCCTGCTGTATACGGGATAAAGCGTGAAGCTAACAAAACATATATTTACTACTACTATTACTAGCTTCACGTTTTGTCCTTAGCAGGGTAGTCAAAGAGAAAGGATATAAATTTAATTTAAATTTTAAAATACATAATTTCCTTTCAGAAATACCGTCCAATGAATTGTTCCACATTAATTCACAATTTGATGACATATTACTTCGCAAATCATCACAATGTCAACAAATGGAAGAAACAGCATTGCCAGTGTTACAGGCGTTTGATGAGCTGAGACGGGATATGAGAGGATTGACGCAGCTGCCGTTGGATATTAGCGCTGTTTATGGTTATACTGCTTGTTTTGATATAGTTCTGTGTAGTCTGTGGTATTTCTTTGGTTATATGTGGTGTGAAAGATGCCTTTTTATGAGCTTCATGTTCATATAACCAAGAGGCCACAATTGTGTGACTGTAAAGGCGACTGGTTTTGGGTTCGATCCTTACTCGAGGAAATTAAATATTCAAATTTATATTTCCATTCCTTTGGTGTCGAGAGATAACGTGGCGTTGAGTTCCGGCACTTAACATGCAATGCCTCCAGAATTTGGTGGAGAATGGGGAAAGGGGTGTCTTAACACTAGGTTCTCTCTGCCTATCCTGCTGAGTCCTGGATGCAGCGTGAAGCTGATTATTATATAGTCATGACCTGGTCATCCACCAGGATAACGAGGAAAATATATATATATATATATATTTTATTTATTTATTAAGATCCACCAGTGGCAATTACATTAAATCATACAGTAACAGTTACTTAAATCTAAATTGTTATAGCTAAATGCATTACCCTTTAAGGTGAATACCACATGCAAAAATATGTACTATATAACCATGTATCTAATTATTTTACACAATAAAATAAACAATACATGCAAAAAAAATAAATTAAAAAGAACCGATAATATAAAATCAATTAATTAAATACAGAGTGATAAATATATATTTATAATGTAAAAATTTGATGTTTAACAAAATTAAACTAAAAAAAAAAATTACAAATGATCAGTGAATATGAATGAAGTATATTAAATACATTCCGTCGCGTTTCGGCGATACTTATACAAACAGTCACCGAAAGGATCCAAAGCTTTCTTTTCGTTAACAATTACGCAAAATCGAGACATAGGGGAATTATTGCCCAAAGTAGACCTCCGACTAGGAACTTCGAGAAGATTAGATTGTTTGCGAGAATACCTAGGAACTTTAAAATAAAAATTTTGTACAAGAGATGGGTTGTCGTACATGCTGTTGATAGTTTTATATAAAAAAAGCGAATCAAAAATTTAAACTTGTTTTTTGTTTATTCTTTTTTGTAATTACAAATTTTGTTATTTTCATACATTTTAAACTATTTTCCACTTTGCAGGCACATCCCCAGTATTCAGCTACTGCGATCCATACCCGCCATTGCCGCACCTCAACGGGGAACGCAACCCGCGACGACGTGGGAACACCACACTGCTTATAGACAATGGGAGCTATATACCAGAGTATATACCTGCTTGTATAGGTATTATGGAGCTAAGTGAGTTTTAAACTTTTATTAATTTGTTTTGGTTGATTTAAAAATATTTTATTTCCTGGAAAGAACACACAATACATATTCATTTCCTTGTTCTTGAGGGCCGCCACTCAATATGCAATGCCTCCAGAATTCGGCGGAAAGTGGAGAGTGGAGTATCTTGACACTAGACTCCTAGTTCCTTTTTGTCTACCTTGCTGAGTGCAGTGTTGGTACGCTTAAGCGTCAGGAGGAAATTTAGTTTTATCTCAAACATATTGAAATATATTTTTCGTACTAAGAATTTGGGTTTTATGATTGCGATAAATTATTTTAGCGCATCATAGGGCAGTGGGTTCTAACCTAAATAATTATAGTTTAATTTAGTTCCTCGGGGTGATAAGAATTGGCTTGCTCAACTCAACACTCAACATTTACAATAACACTCACATTTGATACTAAAGTGTCAAAAATAAGAGTTGAGTATCAAAATACTTGCATCGTCCAAATTTCAAATCAAATGTCAGAATACAAGGCTACGCTTTTTCTTGGTACCAGAGTGAAAAAAATATTTATTTCGCCGAGTAAGAATCGAATCCATAATCTTCGCATTTACAGTCAGGCGCTTGCCGTTGGCGCAAAGGCAAACGCCTATAATTGTCGGCCTCAAATAAAATTTCTTATTATTAAGATTGAGAAATGATATGAAATGATGATTTAAGACTAATATTTTCTTCTCTTTCTATCTTCTAGCACACAGCGGAAAATGGCCAGGCGAAATAAACGCATTTAGATGCTTAAAAGCCGCATTCCACCTCCAAATATCTGAGCGTTTAAACAAACAATACAATCTTCTCACTCAAGCCTACGATTCTTATATAGATGTTCTCAAAAATGGTTTTATTTTCCGCCTTTTGATCGCCCACGCCAAGGAAATAACTTTGTTAAGAAGGAATGTGGAGAAAGGAGTCGTTAAGTTTAAGGAAACAGAAGAGAGCTTGACGTTTCAGCGTGAAAGTTTTTTGTTGCCGAGATTGAGGGGGGCTTTGCATGGGTATGTGTTTTTTTATATTAGCTGTGATACTTATAAATCGAGGGACGCCGGCTGCACACGCGGATATTCGTAATTGTCACGTTCCGTCCAAACCGAACGTGCGAGCGAGAGAGGTAGAGAGGCATGATAAGCCTAAGCGTTCGACTTGTGACTCGTATATCCCTTCAGTGTTACTTTTGTTTTAATAATATATTTTTTTAATTATCTGTAAAATTTTACTAAAAAAAAAAGATTAATTTAATTCAAATCATAAAAGTATGCAATTTTTCATCAATGTTTTCTTATGACATTATCACGTAATATTAACTAACGTCCGTAAAGCGATTTTACAGAAAACCAGTTATTTTTAGATTTATGTAATATAGTATGGTAGACAGAAGAAACTAAGTGTTAAGACACTCCATTCTTTTGATTCACACGAATTTGAGGCATTATGGAATGCTTCTCAATGAGCTCGTCGTTGTGTTGTGATAACTATAGCGGGGAATAGAGAATAAGAAAATAAATTTGATTAATATGAATAATATTTGCATATTGCATTGCATAAACACGAACATAGTTAATTTAAAAAGCAATAATTATAACAGCATAAATGAACTCAAAATAGTCCGTTATTTTAAAAAGGTGAACCTGAAAAAAAGAAAATACGTACTTCTAACCATTTAAACCTTTATTAAAAATTATTATTATCTATTAAAAAAATGAAATACAAAATATTTATAAAGACATATATATTGATTTACATAAAAAATTTAATCATATTACAGATTACATCAAAAATTTCCAGCCTATGGCCCAACTACATGTTTGTTCAAACGATGGCTATCTTCCCATTTATTATCGACTTTATTCCCTAATGAAGTAGCTGAATTAATATCGGCCGCCATTTTCCTAACGATGTACCCTCTTGTACCCCCCAGTACCCCAACTTTAGGGTTCATTAGGGTTTTACAGTTATTGGCTAATAAAGATTGGGCGAATGAAATGATTTTGTTGGACTTTAATGATGATATGACGCGTGAGTGTTTTTTTAAATACTTTTTTTTCTTTACTTTTAGTGTAGTTATTGGCTTTTTGTCTGTATGTACGGTTTGGGATACAGCGTGAGGCAATTTTTTTTTTTTATAATTTATTAATAATTAGATTATTTATGGTAAATTTTTAAAATAGGCGTAAGTGCTAAGTATCTGAGATTTTTTAAAAACAAAAGTAAAGAAAAATTGAATATTTTTTACATTTCAGGTGAAGAAATAACGGAAATTGAAAGGAAATTTTCAACAAGAGAAGACAAGACGCCCTACATTTTTATAGTAACGCCCTACGACGGTGAAACACCTTCAATATGGAGTCGCGAACTTAGCGTTATAGTAGCAAAGCGAGCACAAATTATAGCTAAAGCTACGCTAAGTTATGTGGAACAAGGTTTAGATAACATGGAAGATAACCTATTGGTAAGGGTATATAGTATTATTATTTGTGGTCCTTATTTTTTTTTCTCGGTGTTACACTGTGTCTCGCAGAGCGGACCCAGTGCTTAGACATTTAGACATTCCGTTCCCCACGCTTATTTTCGAGACATTGCGTGTTGTGTCATTGAGTAGTGGAAATGAAAATAATTCTTAGCCCCAAGCTGGAGTTAAACCCACAACCGTCGGGTTTACAGTTACACGCACTGCCACTGCGCCACGAGGGCCTTGAAAAATAATATGTATTTTTTTCATATTACAGCAAGCTTTCATCCCGTCGCTCTCGGGCTATGACGTCATCATTCACCTCCACACCACCCTCGTGCCGTACAAAACGGAGCGTCTCGACGCCAAACCGAGAACGTCCAGGGTTCAATCTCAAGATGGGTCTGAAGATCTATTGCCGGTGGTGGAGTTCCATCCGGTTAATAGATATTTGCAGGAGTTAAAGGTAATTTAGACACAAAATTAATGTCTAATGATTCAAATTTGTATATTTATAGTTCTTTAACTATATTTTGGGTTATTTCTTTATCTTACATTCTATTTTATTAAAACTGTGCTATAAAAGATTTAAATAATTTTACACATTCTAACCTATGTAAGTTTAAAATGTGAAAATGAGTAGAATATAAATATTTGAATTTTTCGAGGCATTGCGTGTTGAGTAGCGGAACTCAACGCCAGACTTTTGCCTTGGTGCCAGAACGGAGAAATGAAAATAAAAATAGTAATTCATTCTCTCGAGTGGGGATCGAACCCACAACCGTCGCGTTACATTCGCACCCTTGTAACCCTGCGCCACGATGGCCTCTAAAAAGTCCACTATAATGATATTAAAATTGCTACTATGATTAAATATAAACTAATATTATATTGTTTATTTTTCTCCTTATTCAGTCGGCCTACAGCGATTGGGCGGTGTTCTTCCACGACGCGTACGGCGGTGACGTCATCGCGGTGTTATGGACACCGACTGTAAAGGAATACACTGATATGCAGGTTGGTACGGGTTCATTAAAGCTTTTTATTGCTTCCTAGTAAAAAAAACACTTTAATAACCTAAAAAGCTTACTAAAGTGTTTTTTTTTTAATCAATGTTATACATTTTGCGTGCAACTGTAAACTCGACAGTGAGGGTTCGATTCTCACATGGAGAACGAAATATTTAATAATTTTTCAGAGAGAGAAAAGCCAGTCGTTGCACAGGGGCACAAAGTGTGACTGTAATATCGACTGGTTGTGGGTTTGATCCCCACTCGAGGAAGTGAAATATCTATATTTCATTTCTTCGCTCTGGTGTCGAGGCAAAGCGCGGCGTTGAGTTTCGCCATTTAGCACGCAATGTCTCCAGAATTCAGCGAAAAGTTGGGAAGTCTTAATATTAGGTTCCTTTTGCCTACCCTGCTGTGTGCGGAATACAGCGTGATTTTTTAAACATTTTCATCTCTTCGCTCTGGTAACAAGGCAAAGCGCACTTCTATACTTTTCTTAACAGATTTAGCAAGTTTACACTTTAAGCCGATGATATGTAATATAATAACTTTATTATCTTGTTTTAGATTGCACATACAAATGCACTACAACCCGTCACCGGCGAAGGCGAAACTAAATATAAAGTGAATACCGACGCCATTGTGGAAGATTTTAAAATATTGGGCAGAGGACTTGTTAAAGAAGTTATTGTTAATTAATAAAATAATCTAAGGATAAATATTTTTTGTTCTTTTTTTTATTATTTAAATTAGCTTTACGCTGTATTCGCACACAGCAGCAGGCAGAGGGAACCTAGTGTTGAGACACTCCGTTCCCCATTTTCTGCCGAATTCTGGAGGTATTGTGTGTTGAGTGGCGGAACACAACGTCGCGCTTTGCCACGACACAGAGCGAAAAAATGAAAATATAAATTAAAATTAAATATTTTGATCGAACGAACCCACAACCAGACGCGTTTCGGTCACACTTTGTGCCCCTGCGATACGACTGGCCTCAAATAATAATTATTATTTTAGTATTGAAAAGAAAAAAAGCAAAATCAGAAGGCATCGGTTTTATAACCTTTTATTAAAATATAATAAAAATCAAATAAAATAAAATATATATAATAATAAAACATCAATTATTTACAATATATTTGTTTAGTAGTATTTACAACTTTTATTTATATACATTTAATTACGAAAAGAAATATTAATTTCAATCTTTGATTATGTAATTAAAAATAAATCTTTACAAAAAATATTCGAAAATTTACAAAATAATAATTATGTATATTTTAAAAATTAAAAGTCGGTAAGTAAATAAAAATTAATATTCTATTTTTAAGATATTATTAATCTCATGTAAAATAAAAAAAATACTTGTATGTTATCTCTATATATAATAAGACAGTAAAAATATTTTGTCTGTACATTTAGTAATTTTGACTGAAATGGATAGAGGGACACTTAAAAAGAATAATAGAAAGCAAAAAGATTCTTTTTGAATTTCTTGTCTGTCTGTCTGTCTGTCGACATATTTTTGTCCGCATTTTTCTCCGAAAATACTGAACCGATTTACTTGAAAATTTCACCAATTGCTTTGTTTTAACTCAACTCGAGTACTAAAGTTTAGTTCATCAAAATCGGTTCATTAAAAAAAAAGTTATCGTCATTTGAATGAACTCAAGGCATTACTTTGCCTGCGAATATTATATAGCAATCGCGCTAGTTGGCTGGCTAAAGAATGACATTCGAAACGTCTGGTTTATATGATTGTTGATAAAAATATATATTTTTGAAGCACTATTATATAATATTTTATACAATAAAGTAAGCAAAGTTTGAATTGTTAGTGAAGATTAACTTCGTAAATCATAACAGTTAAGTTTAAGTCGTAATTAATTCAACCGGCCGGTCGTGGCGCAGCGGCACGAGGTGTGACTGCAAAACCGACTGATTGTGGGTTCGATCCCCACTCGAGGAGTTGAAATATTTACTTAAATTTATATTTCCATTTCCTCGCTCTGGTGTCGAGGTTAAGCGCGGCGTTGAGTTCTGCCACTCAACACGCAATGCTTCCAGAATTCGGCAGAAAGCGGGGAACGGAGTGTCTTAACACTAGGTTCCCTCTGCCTACCCTGCTATGTGCGGAATACAGCGTGAAGCTAATTTTAATTTATTTTAATTCAACACAGAGATAAAGAACGATCTTGAAAGAAATATCAAGTAAATACAAAGATATTTTGGTTGGTTCATTCATATAATATATGTAAGTAATTTAAAAACTGTACAGGAGTTAATATGCAATTAATATAGTTATTTTACAAAGAATATTATGAATCCTTCAAATCAATAATTTAACATTTAAGGCTGTTTCTGAATGAGTAAATTAAATTATTCACTGACATTAGCACATTTAACAGAGTATATTATATAGGTAAAAAGAACATAAAGTTACAAAAATATATACGTGTAATAAATAATTAGCTTTATGTATATTTTATAAATATCAAATATCAACAATGGTCGTATTTTTTTATTTAAAACAATCAAAAATTCTTTGACGATAATGTCGTAAAAAAATATATATTAGAAGTCATTATAGTTGTCAATCGATTGTGCTTATTAAATCAGTAATCCTGTATTTTAAGCGGGCGAAGCCGTGGGCGAGCCGCTAGTTTAGAATATATAAAAGTCATAAAAGAAAGTAAAGCGTGACTAGCTATAGTAATGTAAATTTTTAATTTTAGATTTTAACGATTTTTTTAGTTCTATATTTTAGGAAAAAGCATGACTTAAGACTTAAAGCAGATGAATTGAATAAATTTTAATCTGAATTAGCATAAATATAAACAATATTCTTATCAAAAGTACACAACAAATTACCAATTAAAGACAACAATCGCAAAAAGGCTAAACACCATTAAAACTAGGGAACTGACTATATTCCCAGAAGATGCACTAAGGGGGGAGCTAAGTACGAAATAAGGTAAGTAATCGAGGGGGGCAGGGTGGTCCCTCAGCCACAGGGGGCCGTCGTAAGCCCGCAGGGGATCGCCCCCCTCGAACCAGGTGCCTGCTGGCAGGTATATGTCGCGGGTTACTGAACCCTCTTGTAGTACCGGCGCTACTAGAACAGCTTCTCCTAGGATGAATTCTGAAAAAGTACATAATTGTATGAATAATTTTCTTAAGATAGTCGTGGTACAAGAATGCGACTGAAGTCTTAATGGGAACGCAGTGTCCCAACACCTAGTTCCTAGGTTCCTTCTACCTATCTACCCTACCTATACTTTTACTATTATATATTATATATTACTTTTAGTAATAATTAAAGCGTTGTGCGTTGTGCGTTGTTTGTCGTTTATTGAATCAGTAAAGTTAACTGAGCAACAGCCTACAAATGGAAAATTTAAATATCTTGTGGTAGGCAGAGGAAACTTAATATGAAGACAACCGTTTACACATTTCGTGTGTTAAAAACGGAACTCAACGTCGCTTTTTGTATTCTAACCACAACGAAGAGATTAAAACAATTAATTGATCTGAGTAGGAATAACACACAAGCGTCGCGTCACCATGGGCGTAGGCACTGGAAGAGCCGGGCGGGCCGTGCCCATCCATTCCAGAGATTTTACTCACAACAAAATTAAAAAAACAACATTTACACGTACATATCTGTTATAAGCTAAAGTCCAGGATCCCCGCCCCCCAGAAAATATCTCTAGATACGCTAATCCCCACGATGGCGTCCAATTTAAATTAATTACATTTTTTTTACCAAAATTAAAAAAGGTAAATAGGTATAATACTATATAAACATATATCTCACCATCCCACACAGTCAGTGCGTGTTCGTCCGCCGGGTCGACCCACCACGCGGGCGCCACCACGGGCGCGCCGTCGCTCGCGCTCGCCTCCATCGCCGCGAGGATGACGCGCGCGAACGACGCGTGCAGCTCTACGTATCGTTTTGTTATTTCTACTGTCTGTTTGTGGGAACACATAATAAAATTAGTTCAGTATTTTTAAATGTTATTCTACGTTTAGGTAATAAACATAGTTTTTTAGAAAACATGAAAATGAAAAAAGTGAAAATATCCTGGACACCGAAAAGAGGCACAGGAGTTCAATTTTTTTTAGTTATTAATTTCTCTTTTAAAAGATTAAGTAGAGAATGCATTGAACCTCCAACCATCGTCTTTATAATAAGATGACAAATAGTGGACACACACACATTATATAACTTTTTCCTGAAATTATGAAGATGTTTTAATTTTTTTTTTATTTTGAATATCACATAAAATTTTACACAACACTTCGTTCAACTCACCTCATTATCAAAATTCCATGGCGCGAAAGAAAATTGCATCGCCGGTAAAAACGTATTAGCTTGCACCCATCGTATAAACAACTCTTTCGTGGGTAAATCTGCTTGCGGGTGATTTAAATTGAACCCGTTACCACCTATCATGTCGGGTAGCACGAGCGTGTAGCCGTTGAGATTCATTTGTATGGTGGTCGTTATAATTGTGGATAAACCGTTGTTCAGGCCCCATATTGAATCTCTGTCGACCATTCGCACGAAGATTGGGAGATCTTGAGTTCTGGAAGTTACTAAATATATTTTCATTTTTGTTTTTTAAGCAATTTCGATTCGGATCTATTTTTTTAGCTTGGACTTAGCAGTGTAGGCAGAGGGAACCTGGTTTCCCACTTTCTGTTGAATTCTGGAGACATTGCAAGTATGTAACGTTGTAACGCTTTACCTAGTTACCAGAGCGAAGAAAATATGAAATATTTAATTCCCCGACGTGTGGAATAGAATAATAATTATTTTTACAATTGTAAAAGTAATTATATTAACCTTTGTTTTATTTCAACTTCAGCAAGTTTCATTTTATGCTCACGATTCATAACTGCATTACGTCTTCTTGGATAAATATATTTTATTTAGAAATATAAAGTAAACAAAATCACACAGACACACACACACAAATCACAGTCAAAATAAGAAAAATGAAAAAAAAAACCACAAATCACATTCAAAATAAGAAAAATAAAAAAAACCACAAATGACCTGAAGCCAGCCCTCACTTCGACCATGTCCCCGAACCTGGCGCACGTGCGCACGTACGCCTCCACTATGCTGTGCGGGTGCAGGTCGACGTCGCCGCGCTGCACTGGGATCTGTGAGTGGGAAGTAGCTTAATGATAACGTATGGCTTAGTGGTCAGAGCGCCTGGTCGGTTTCCAGGGGTCGCGGGTTCAAATCCCGCTACGTTCACTTTTTATACGTTGTCTAAATGAGTAATTTTCTTTCGTAAGTGTCGATTAACACTTTAAAAATGTTTAAAATAAACAAATTACTTACCTGAGGTGAAAAACTACTTTCCCCGGCATCGAACTTGATACTGTCAATATTGTGTCTCTCTATTAAGCCTCTGACTCTATCGTACCACCATTCCGCTGCGCTTGGGTTCGTAAAGTCTACAAGTCCTGGCATTGAGTTGTTGGGGTTCCACCAGTTAGCTTCTGGACTGCCGGCTTCGTTTAGGACTAGATAGCTAAAAATAATTGTTAATATGTAAATCATTGATTTGAGACCCTCGTGACACAGTGGCACAGGGAATTAATTTACGTGCGATGGTCATAAGTTCGATTCCCATTCAGGAAAATGATTTGTTTAATATTTTAATTTTTTCGCTGGCAACAAGATAAACGCCGCGGCGTTCAGTTTCGCCACTCATCACGTAATGTCTTTGGGAAAAAATTTTCATATTTTTTATACTAAAAGATTTT
Source organism: Heliconius erato x Heliconius himera (assembly GCA_013421005.1). Taxonomy (NCBI): domain Eukaryota; kingdom Metazoa; phylum Arthropoda; class Insecta; order Lepidoptera; family Nymphalidae; genus Heliconius; species Heliconius erato x Heliconius himera. The sequence continues at coordinate 166,011 of JAATLQ010034824.1, read as the reverse complement.
TGTACTATATGTAACTTACATGTAAAAATAATATTGTTAAGTATTTAAATATGTAAGATATCAATATTTACCCATTGTCTAAAGCTTCAGAGTACCACGGCTCACAATTACTATTAATAAACGGATGGACCCAAATCGTGACACGGAACCCTAATTTCTTTAATTCCTCAACTAAACGCGTCATATTTGGGAACTTATCAGTATCAACTTCCAAAGAACCGTAACAAGTTTCCCAGAGATCGTCGATTTCTATCTGAGAATCATTAAAACCATGTTGCCTAATTTCCTTAGCATAGTCCATTACTTTTTCCCCACTAATATTTTGTGAATATTGGGCCCAAGTCGACCAGATCGGATGTTCTACCATCCTGAAATCTGGCACTCCTGAGGGCTTCCCCAGATAATTGTCTACAGCGTGCTGGTGAGCTTTCTTAACGTCAGGCAAAAGCCAAATATCGTAAGAAAGCTCCGTATGTTTCCTTTTAGAGGAATATGGTGCAGCAATTTGGGCACCGAAACATATGTGATTATCCTGGATTAAATGATAATCTACGAAGAGAGGAACCTGTGGGTGTACGTAGAAGTATTCGCCGGCTGAATTAAGCCAGTATCGTTCAGCGATCGCGCCGTTATCCTGTTCTTTTGTGACGGAAGCGCTATAGTTTTGTTGGGCATTCTCTATAGGGTATACTTGGTCTATTTGCATGGGGCCCGCGTACCAGTGTTTAGATCCTTGAAAATATAAGGAGTATATCAAAGTAAATTTATTTTTATAATCGTAAATATATATACGCATTATTTTAGAAAATATTTTTTTGAATGTTTATTAATATATCCTTATTTTTACGCTATTTGATAACGTTTAAAAATGAGCAAAATAATAATTCTTTTCAATTCCAAATATTGTAATTACTTTTTCTCTTTTATAGTAAATATAAAAAAATCAACAAATAGATATTGACCAAATCTTAGAACAATTAATAAAAAATATTGGATGAAATATCTATTTAAAACATCAATTTAATCTTAAACTCTTACAAAAAAAGAAAAAAATATTGACTTCTTTACCAAAATCGAAGCAATCTTCAAAACGCACTGGATCCTCGGTATCCCATTTGATTTTAATACCCCTTGCGCTTCTAGCATCGTCATATACAGTATGTACGGTCAGGTTGATTCTACCGATCTGTATGAGAACTCCGCCTTCGATTTCTTCAGAAGTGTAAACAGAATACACTGTACGCCCTATATGACCGAGCACTGTTTTCTCGTCATCTAGAAGATAAGATTTTTTTTAGCTTATTGAAGTTTAGTACGAGATGCCACTAAAAATCGGCAGGTATCGGTTTTTTTTAATGAAACAATATTTTTTATCAATAACAGATTCACGCTGTATCCCATGCACAGCAGATTAGACAGAGAAGATTTAGTGTTAAGACACTCCGGTACGCCGAATTATGGAGGCATTGCGTGTTAAGTGGCAGAACTCAAGGTATTTTTTATTAATGATAAATGGTAATAGAATGGATTATTTAATGAACAATAAAACACTTGTTGACACTGAAAGCTAGTTATCATTATGTTTTTAAGTCCTTAAGCTTAACTAGACAAAATCTTATAAAAGAATGAAAAAAATGGAAATCGGAGTCACTAATGTGGGTAATAAAATTTAGTACATTTGATATTTTATTACCAACCTTAGTGACTAAGTTTGTGTTTATTTATCTAAACTTGGCCTAGACATATTATGTCGGTGGTATCTTGTAAATAGTGATATATCAGTGATGGTGACACTAAGAGTGACACTATCGATGATAATAAATTGGATATGGACTGAGTTTACTATACGTTTCGCAAGTTTGTTTTAACTGCTAAATCAAATATATTATATTAAAAAAAATACATAAAATTTTTTATCTAATTTTTTATTTTTCCTAAACTAAAAATTATGTATTACGTAATAATTATAAAACAATTTGAATTTGCGTTCTTTTGGACAATGTGGACTACGAATTTTAGCCAAAATTTATATCCATATTAAGCAATTTTTTTAAATAACATTTCGCTATTAAATATTGTACAGTGCCGTCAACGAGTTGTGGCCGCTTCGGAATTGGGCTTTCTTAACTTAAGCGCAAATCAGCTAAATCTAGGGTGGCCACGACTCGTCGACCATGCAGTTCAATAGTTATTATAAACATGCCTCTATATCTAAATATAGTTAATAATTCCATTTTTCTTTGTTGTTCACTTACTATCAGTTACAGCGAGAAGAAATCCTCCCGTCATCTGCGGTTCTAGAGTGAGGTCTACATTGTTGGCGCGGACGGGAACTGCCGCCGGGAAGGCCCGCGCGGTCAATGTTAAAAGACCTGTCAAGTTTTACAAGCTTACAAAATAGCGGAATAATTATTAGTAAATTAAATAGCGGAATAATAAGATAACATTAAAATTAAAAAAATAGCTTCATGCTGTATCCCGCACACAGCAGGGTAGGCAGAGGGAATCTCATGTTAAGACACTCCGTTCCTCAGTTTCTGCCGGATTCTGGAGGCATTGCGTGTTGAGCGGCAGAACTCAACTCCGCGCTTTGCCTCGACACCAGAGCGAAGAAAATGGAAATATATATTTAAGTAAATATTTCATCTCCTCGAGTGGGGATTGACCCCACAACCAGTCGATTCTACAGTCACTCTTTGTGCCGCTACACCACGACTGGCCTCAAAATGTAGATATGTTTTAAAATAAATGGCGTTACTAATTTTAAATTATATATTAAAATTTATACAGTTTTTTAAAAATATATATTATCATTAATGCGAATCAAAGTCACACGCCAAAATTTCAATATACTTTTTTAATTTTATAGCTTTTATAGCACATACTGTGTAGATCGCGGTTAAAAATAAAATAATATAATTTATTTATTTCTTACAAGTATATCCATTTTCTTGTATTTATTTTAATAGATGGACCATTTAAACTATTTATACATATTAAATTGCAATAATGCAATATATTTTATAGGTCACAGGGGCATGCAAACACGAACTTTACACTACAATAATAATAATAAGAAATATTCAGAACTATGTATCATATATATTGTTTTATGTATTATTACTATTAATGTATCTATGTGTATAACAATAATATTTTTTATTATTATTTCCTCAAAGAAAATCAACTACAGAGACATTGCCAAATTTTACACAATATTATTTATCTTCTCTTATTAATAACGACTCAAATATTACCTATAATGAGAATTAATTTAATTAGGTATAATAGAAGTACTTAAATACATTTAAGTTGAAATGCCTTAAGTTGCTATGATGAATGATGGATTCTTAAACACTAAAATATCAAAATTAACATTTAATTCAGTAATAATATTCAATATTTACCTAATAAAGTCCTTAAAGCCGCCATCACAGATCACTCAGTGTCGACAACTAATTCAAAATGACAGATTTATCTCAATGGATTACACAATTCTTTTATCTAATATCGAGCTCTTGAGATTTATTATAGATATATTACCTTCTGTTTGTGGAAACTTGTGGTACGTTTCTAACGACCATTGTGTCCAGTGGGAGGATTAGTTACGGTGGGTCGTCAGTTCTTCACGTATTTTTTTTTCTTTTTATTATATTTGTAAGATTAGTCGTGGCGTAAGGGGCACAAAGCCTGACTGCAAACGTGATAAGTTGTGGGTTCGATTCCTTCCGAGGAAATAAAATATTTAATATTTTCATTTCCTCTAATGGGATTTAAATTTTATTTCTCCGCTCTGGTGTCAAGGCAAAAGCGCGGCGTTGAGTCCTGCCTCTCAACACGCAATGCCTTTAGAATTACAGAACTAGGTTCCCTCTGCCAAAATGCCTATCCTGCTGTGTGCGGGATACAGCGTGTCGCTATACAATATATATATTTGTAAGAATAAAGTTATATTTTTTAATTGTCTGTAACTGTACTTTTAAAGTAATAATATAATTGTAACGAAATTGTATGATTTTGTTGTATATAAACATTTAATTTAATTGCATTATATTATTTATCTTGTTTTAAGCATTTGGTTTTGTTTGTGTTTTCAACTTCAGGCTGTATTCCGCATACAGCTAGGTAGGAAAAGAGAAGGACCGAACTGAACCAAGGACATAGTGTGTCTTGATACCAAAGCGAGGAATTGAAAATAATCAATTTCGCTGAACCTACAACCTTCTGATATACAATCCTACTCTCTGCTGCTGCACAATAAATTTTATAGGAATTCCAGACAATGTTGTTATCTATGTACACGTCAAAATATTCTATTGAGTATCTCACGTGGTTCAAGCAAATACAAGAATTCGTTAGAATGTTATAATAATATTAACGCAAAAGCTATATAGGTGATGTGAACTTGTCAAAATTAATAAAATGATTTTGACTATGTATACATACGTATGTAAATATTACATAATAGACTTTCGTCTATAGATAGCAAGAAAGAAACATTATACTATGAGGAGTATTCTCTAGAGCAGTGATTCTCAACCACTGTGCCGCGGCACTTTTGTGTGCCGCCAAATTTTGCAAATATATAATAATGTTAATATAATTAAATTATATCATTTAAAAAGAAAAATATTTTTAACATGAATATATATTTTAATTCACAAAAAAATATATTCGTATATTTTGAAATTTTTGTCATAAATTATTTATGCAGTGTGTTGTAGTAAATAATTTCTCTTTGTGTGCCGCCAAATTTTGAAATCGTTAAATATTGTGACGCAACAAAAAAAAGGTGGTGGAGGCCAGTGGTGGCGCAGTGGCACGAGGTGTGACTGTAAAATCGACTGGTTGTGGGTTCGATCCCCACTCGAGGAGATGAAATATTTACTTAAATTTATATTTCCATTTCTTCGCTCTGGTGTCGAGGTTAAGCGCGGCGTTGAGTTCTGCCACTCAACACGCAATGCCTCCAGAATTCGGCAGAAAGTGGGGAACGGAGTGTCTTAACACCAGGTTCCCTCTGCCTACCCTGCTGTGTGCGGGATACAGCGTGAAGCTGATTTTTTAATTTTTAACAAAAAAAAGGTTGAGAATCACTGCTCTAGAGTATAATAGTCCTTGCAGCTTGCTTCCGTCATCCATCTTCCGTCATCCGCCACTTGTCATCAACCAATACAACAATCAATGATATACAGATTGGTATTTTGATAGTATAAAACGATAATATTCCACATATTTTGATTAGATATATATTATATTTTGAAGAAAATACTTCTTAAGGTTATATTTACATAGCAGACCTAATATTTCGTAATTATTATTTTCAATTAGAATTGTTTTAATAGTTAATTTGAAATACAAGGAATTTAGAGTCCCTCAGCGTCATCGGCTGGAGATTTTTGAATTATATCACCCGCCTTTTAATAGTTTTGTTCTTCAGTGCGAATTATTTACAGCAATAATTTATGATGATAAAAATAATAAGATACATAATAAGATACATAATAAATATTTAATAAAATATTATTCATATTAATTTTGTATTAGAACTGACGTGTGACTGTAAAACCAACTGGGTGTGGGTTCGATCCCCAATCGAGGAAATGAAATATTTACTTAAATTTATATTTCCATTTCTTCGCTCTGGTATCGAGGCTAAGCGCGGCGTTGAGTTCTGCCACTCAACACGCAATGCCTCCAGAAGCTGATTTTTTTTAACTATACTTTCATTATTTTTAAGTATAATTATTTGATATCGAACAATGGAACGTGTTTAAAGTGTAAAAATGGGTAATTGAATTTTCAAAAGAAATAACGAGTATCGATTGTATGTGGTGCAAAAATTTGTAAGCTTAAGAGTATAAGCTTAGTTATAAATGCTTGTTTTTTATTTTTTTTTATTCCGTCCCACCCAAAACCTCTCCATCCACCTTCGTCGCAATTGTTTGTCTTAAATGACTGACGAAGTATTACTAAAAAATTATTCAATATTTTTTAAATATAATATACAAATTTATAGATATCTAAAATAAAATAATATTTTGTATATTTATTAATTTCAGATTCTTTTTTAAATTTAAAAATAAAATAAAGTAAGACATCCAAGGGTAATCTGTTAGCTGACTGCTGAGTCCAGTGTTAATATGAATATATTTGAACACTAAAATATCAAATAAGGAATATTGAGCATTAGAACGTCTATTTATTCACGAACAAAAATAAATAAATACATACAGATACATATGTACGATATATAAAAAAATACATTTAAAATTTTGACATTCTTAATCTTCAAGAATGAAATAAGGCAAGACATCCAACGGAGCAGGGTAGTCTCTCAGCCACACGGGCCCAGAGACGATCTCTCCGGACTGCCCGTCTCTCCATTCTCCGCGCGGTAAGTAGATGTCGCGGGACACGGCGCCTTCTTCTAGTACAGGAGCGGCCAAGATACGCTCACCCAAGAGGAATTCTAAAACATTTTAAAAATAATATTTAAATTATGTTACATTCTCCGAGAGTGCCTAATAGGAATTATTTAAAAAAAAACATAAAAAATCATAGGAATAGTTTATAACTGTCAATTAATTATTAACGTGTTTTCATTACTTACTAGGGCTAAGAATGTGATCAATCAATTTATTTGGCTTTAGCTTTAAACTATTACTATAATGTAAGCTTATTCCTTGTAATAAAATCACTAGATTATGGTATTCCTTACCATCACCAATACCCAAAGCGACTTCATCTTCAGGGTCCAGCCACCACACCGGCGGGTTGACGGGCGCGCCGTGCTCGACCGACGCCTCCATGGCCGCGGCGATGTCGTCAGCGAACTCCGCGTGCAGCTGTGTGTAGCGACGGCAGATTTCTACTGCCTGTCAAGTTTAATAAGAAAAAATACTGTTTTTATATTGTTATATTATTTTATAATATTCTTAAAACAAAATCAGCTTCACGCTGTATTCCGTACACAGCAGGGTAGGTAGAGAGAACCTAGTGTTAAGACACTGTGTTCCCCATCAAAGCGAAGAAATGGAAATATAAATTTAAGTAAATATTTCATCTCCTCGAGTGGGGATCGAATACACAACCAGTCGGTTTTACAGTCACACTTTGTGTCCCTGCGAAACGACTGGCCTTTTCCTTAAGCTGTGGTTATTATTTAAACGGTAATTTGCTTTTCCTTAAGCGGTGGCTTAACTTTAAAAGCGGTATTGCGTTCCGCTATTTTATATCGAGGGGAGTCGAATTCACAATTCACAGTCAGGCACTTTACCGCAAGGCCATGACGACTTTCAGAAAAATTTACCTTACAGAACAGACAGAAACCTCACCTCATCATCATGATCCCAAGGCACAAAAGAGTATTGTAAAGTCGGCATAAACACATTAGCTTGCAACCATCTAACAAACAATTCCTTTGAAGGTTTGTCATTGTATCCGTTACCGCCGATCATGTCTGGTAACACCAGGGTGTACCCGTTCATGTTCATTTGTAATAGTGTTGTGACCAAAGTGGCAAGTCCGTTGTTGAAGCCCCAATAAGTGTCTTTGTCTACCATTCGGATGAACACTGGTAGGTCTTGGGTTCTGTAAAAAAGAAAAAAAATGTAGTCTTGATCTTTTTATTCAGTCAGCGAAAATATGTCTATTTAAAAATATATATAAATGAAATCAGCTTCACGCTCTATCCCGCACACTGCATAGTGGACAGAGCGAACCATGTGTTAAGACACTCATTTTTTCCTCATTTTCTATTTTCCACCGAATTCTGGAGCCATTGCACTTTGCCTGGACACCAGAGCGGAGAAATGAAAATACACATTTAAATAAATATTTCATTTCCTCGAGTGTTGATCGAATCCACAACCAGTCGCGTTTACAGTCACACTTTGTGCCTCTCCGCTATGACTGGTACATTCATGTTTATATACAAGTATGTATAATTCGGGAAAATATATTTAAAAAAGAACTTATATATTCGTTCTGGTGGAAAGGAAAGCTTTTTTACATATTCAACGTACACGGTACACGTCTCGCGTATAACACGGTAAGCGGGGAGAAACTAGTGTTAAGACATTAAATTCCGTTTTCCATCCAAATTCGAGACAGCATGTAGAGTTGCGAAATTCAACGCAACGCTTTGTCCTGATAAAGCAGAGATAGGAAAATAATTCTTGCCCCCCTTTGCGTCTAAACGCTGTTTTATTGCATTATTATAGAGTAATTTTTGTTACGATAATGGTATTATTTAATTTTATTAGTTTCAATTTGAGAAAATTACCTCATTCCAGATCTAACTTCAATCATTGGTCCGAATTTAGCGACCGTCCTCACGTACGCTTCTACAATATTTCCGGGGTGCAAATCAATGTCCCCATTCTGGACGGGGATCTGTAAAGAAAACCAATATGTTTCATAATATTTTTAAGTGTTTTAATTTTTTTAGCTTTTGCAAATTTCGGATATCGCAAGGTAAGTAAAAAGAGAATAGTGTTAAGATATTCCGTTTTCATTTTTCTTAAACTATTGTAAAAGATACAGTGCGTTTTCCTTACCAGACTTAGGAAACTATTATTTTCTCTCTCTGGAAGACAAAACGCAGCGTTGAGTTCGATTAAAACGCAATGTCTGAAAAAAATAAGTGGTGGAGAACGGAATATCTTAAATGTGAATATTAAAACCTAATACTAACCTGAGGAGACCAACTGGATTCTCCAGCATCAAACTTGACACTGTCTATATCATAAATTTCAATTAAGTCTTTAACTCTAGATGAGAACCAGTCAGCAGCTTCAGGGTTGGTGAAGTCGATGTACGCGGGCACTGAGCCGTTGTTGTTCCACCATGATGTATCGGGGCTGCCGTTCTCGTTTAGGACGAAGTAACTGAAACGAGAAAATAGGATATTATAATATTAGAGTTTTAGGTATTTTTTTTAAATCAAGTATTACTAAGTTAAAACTATAAAATTTAAGAACGAAGAGTATATTAAAGTATAATAATAGTTATATATTGAAATCAAATGAAAAAGCAAAATATAGAAGTCTCTTCAAAGTTATCGGTCGATAAAGTACAATAATATAAATATACATTTTATTTTAATGTAAACAATAATAAATCTTTTATCTTACCCTTTAGCCAAAGCATCAGAATACCAAGGTTCGCAATCTTTATTAACGAACGGATGCACCCAAATAGTCACTCTGAACCCAAGACCCTTGATATCTTGCACCAACTGCTTAAGATCGGGTAATTTCCTCTCATCCACAGTCAAAGAGCCGTAGCAAATCTCCCAAAGATCGTCAATTTCGAACTGTGCATTTGGGAAGCCACTGTCGTTGATTTCATTTGCAAACTCCCACAGACTCTGTTGATCTATTTCTCTGGAGTACCTCGCCCAGGTCGACCATACTGGGTATTTGATCATTCTATAGTCTGGTACACCAGATGGCTTGCCAAGGTAAGTGTCTATTGCGTGCTGGTGGGCGATCTTGGCATTGTCGAAGAACCAAAGGTCGTACTCTAACACATTACGGGAACGTTGTAAAGAGTATGGATCAGAAACTTCAGCTACGAAGCAAATGTGATTGTCCAAAATATTATGATAATCAACGAATAATGGAGCTTCTGGCTGAATGTAAATGTACCATCCGTTGGAGTTCACCCAGTATCTTTCAGACACAGCGGCGTTGTCGTCTTCTTTGGAAATTATTGAGTATTTTTGTAATTTGGACTTTTGAATTGGCCAATATTGTTCTTTTTGCTCTGGGCCACCATACCACTGTTTTGATCCTGTTGTAGAAATTGATAAAGAAAATTTTGCATTGTAAGTTAAGTGTACTCAGAGACATTAAATAATGTTTAAAACACATAGAAATGGAATATTAAACAATGATATTTAATTTGAGCAAACATAAAAAAATTGTTACGATAACAGTTTACTTTTGAACATTTTATCTCATCGGATATTACGAAGCAAAGATTAGAAATACCATAAAAAATTACGTAAACTTACCAAAATCATAGCAATCTTCAAATACTTTGTCACTGGGACCCTCCCATTTTATGGTTACCCTGTATCCGCCACTCGCGGCGTCACGGCCTTCTGATAATTCCATTTTGATATCTCCATCTTCAAGATTTACTTTACGACCAATTTGTCCAATGAGTAGGCGGTTGGAGTCTAGTAAGAGATAAAAAACATACTATAATAAATACTTGTATATAGCTATTTGTATATGAAAAAAAATTAAGATTTCAAATTCTCAGCATATTGACGAAAAATATAAAAAAACTAGAGTGGCATATACACTTGCCGATTTTAGCACTACATTAGCGCCCTGGGCGGATCATTACGGCTCCTTTATTATAATGTGAGTCAAGCTCGTACGAAAAATAGGAAAAAGATGTCTAAGTAATTAATATAACCATAAGATTAAAAAAATTACAATGTAATATAAGAAAGTAACTAAATAACTAATACTTTTCTAGTTTTTCTACCGGCGAACTCTTTTATTCGTATTTCACTGTGCTTCTTTAGGCTAAAAATGCTAAGTGATTTGTATTATTTCTTTTTGCTTTGCGTTTTTTTTATGATCTTTTTGAATCTTAAAGCAATAATTTCATCACTTTTTATATATTTAGGTGGGAGTGGTTGCTGTTTACATAATCATTATGAAAAAAGTAACATAAAAGATAAAGAATACATTGAATTACCTGTAATTGCAATGACATTGTAACCGCCTTCCGCGTTCTCCTCCAGTTCAAAGTCACGAGCAGTTGGTGCTCTGGGCACGGCGGCCAGTACGGCCGTTAGGCCTACAATTATACCATAAATATAAATATATTATATTTTTTTCAGAAATTGTCTATAATTTGGTAATGAAAGTTAAAAATATATATATATATATATATATATATATATATATATATATATATATATATATCAATTATTTTATATAATAGTTTTTGATGTGACAATTTAATTTCATATTTATATATACATAACATTTCTCATTTCATCTTTAAGAATCTTCAACTGATTACAGAGCATTGGGCAGCGATTACAAAATTCACTTTTGGATACATTGCTTGTTGAATGGTAATAGTTAATGGATGCTCAGTAACATATTGCTGAACCTTCGTTAAGCAGGCTCCAGAAATAAAAATATTTTATATATTTTTTAAATATAATCGTTCCACAATGTGGGGATCGAACCCACAATCATTAAATAGGTACAGTCGAAGCTTCCTGCTTTCCCATTTTTCCGTCTAGTAGATTTTTTTAAAATTTTTTTTTCAGCTTCACGCTGTATCCTGCACACAACAGGGTAGGCAGGGGGAACCTAGTGTTAAGAAGTACCACCAACTGAACGTAGCGTTTTAAGTGTTCCCCACTTTCCACCAATTTCTGGAGGCATTGCATGTTGAGTGGTGGAACTTAACGCCGCGCTTTCTCCTCGACATCAAAGCGAAGAAATGAAAATATAAATGTAAATAAATATTTCATCCCCTAGAGTGGGGATCGAACCCACAACCAGTCAAATTTACATGTACACTTTGTGCCCCTGCGCCACGACTGGCCTCTAATATTTAGAAGATATTTTTTTTTTATATTTAACTCACCCGCCAACAGCATCAACCACTTCATGTCGGTGGTCGTAAGCGGTACGTACTGTCAATAACATTTTATTATTTCCCATATCTATCACTTTATCGTCTTCTCAGTTCGCGGATATCGTGTATATACAGCGTGTTTAATAAAAATGTTTTTAATCCTCCATATATCGCGGTTTTTTTTTATAATCTATCACTAGATTATAAAAAAAAAAAGATTATAAATAACTCTATTTTATATTTTTGTTTAAGATATTGCTTGTTAGAAACACGACATTTAATACTGCATTTTTTAGTTCTACCCACAACATAAAATATATGTAAAATTGGTGGAAAATGTATCTACAGTACATAGTAACATCTCAATGTTAAGTTCCATACATTAATAATAAAGTTGCTTATATCGATGTATATATTTCTTTAGAAGCACACTGTATAAGGTTTGAAAAGACTTAAATAATATCATACCTATAGGTTTTATAAATCTTTAACAGTTTTCCGAACATCTTCATATGAGTCGCGATAAGATACAGTCCTTCACATGAAGTATTTTGTTTTTGTGTTATATAATAATTTGTTTATTAGAGATTACATATATTTTGAGTGTATTCTGTTTCATTTTTCCTTTTCCTTCATGCTGTTTTCCGCACATAGCATGGTAGGTGTTAAGGCACTCCGTTCCAATTAAGATATTTCCGTTCACAACTTTCCCGTCGAATTCACCAGGTATTGCATGTTCAGTGGCAGATTACTTATTAAAATATTTGAAGTACAAAACTGTTTTATTTATATCCTTAATAATTATTTGTTTCTAAAAATATGTAGCAATTCATTTAAGCAACCAATTTATGGAAATAAGAATATATTAATTAATTTAATAATTAATATTAAAAACATATTGTAGCCAGCCAGCTTAAAGGCCGAATATATAGCTTTTTCCATTTAAATACATTGCATTACCATACTTGGACCAGCTGAATACCAGCTAATATTATAAACATAAATTAAATTAATATATATATTTTTTTTTCCGGCCGAGGCCGGTCCTGGCGCAGCGGCACAAGGTGTGACTGCAAAACCGACTGGTTGTGGGTTCAATCCCCACTCGAGGAGATGAAATATTTACTTAAATTTATATTTCCATTTCTTCGCTCTGGTGTCGAGGTTAAGCGCGGCGTTGAGTTCTGCCACTCAACACACAATGCCTCCAGAATCCAGCAGAAAGTGGGGAATGGAGTGTCTTAACACTAGGTTCCCTCTGCCTACCCTGCTGTGTGCGGGATACAGCGTGAAGCTAATTTATTTATTTTATATATAATTTTTTGAATTTCAGTCAGCCGTGCGAAAGAATTATATATTGATACATATCAAGTATATAAGAGGACTAGCCTATGGACCTATGGAAAGTACTTTCAAAAAATATGGAATAGTTTTATAGCAGTATTGAACTGATATTTTCATTATTTGTATATTAGTTATTCAGTACAACATGTTCTATTTTGTGTACCGTAGTGGTCATCATAACCATAGACAATATTAATATTTTTCCTTTGAATAATAAATTATTTTATACTTAATTTACCAAAATAATAACTAAAATAGATTTAAAAATATTTTATAAATAGCTACTTACATAATTTAATTTAAATGAACTATCAACTTATTAAATGTGCTCGTGTGTCGCCGTCTTTAAAGTAATAAAAAACCATAGACTAAGCGTTAAGTATAGAATTGTCTTTGTTTCCCCATTTCTCTTTGTTTTTTTGTTTCATTTCGTAAATCCGCGCATCCTACAATGGCAGATCCGCGCATCCGGCAAATAAAAATTAAAACCGGCGTCGTCAAACGAATTGCCAAAGAGAAAGTAGTTTACGAAAAGGAAGCTGAACAACAAAAGAATAGGATACAGAAGATAAAAGACGAAGGCCAGGACGAACACAACATAAGGAAGCAAGAGGAGGTTCTGCAGGAGTCGCTGATGATGGTCCCTGACTGTCAGCGACGGTAAATTAAATATTATTTGTTGATTTTATTTATAACTGAGCATATTTTGTTACTAATAATGCTTTTAAGAACATATTATTGTCATTATTGAACTATATTAAACCATAAGGTATCCATATCTTCCATATCTAATATAGTGTTCTTGCTGAAACCTAATTGTAATTAGGTTCTAGGTAATAATAGTAATTTTGTGAAAATAATAAAATTTTTGTTATTACTTTTATAAATTTACATAAAATGTGGCTTAGTTCTTCATGACTCATACCACTTCTCAATTGAATAGTCCAGCTAAGAGAAAATTACTTACGTTTTAATTTTTTTTAGATTGGCTAAAGCATTTGCGGATTTGAAAGGCATTCTAGAAACTGAACAAGACCTCAAAGAAAACGAGGACTACATAGCAGCAGAGCAAGTATTAAAAGACGCTGAAATCCAATTACCAGAATCTGTTTAATTATTTTTATTTATATTTTTATACTAAACAATCATGTCGCAAATATTTTCTAACATTTTTACATTCCAAAATATGCTCCCTGTGCCACCACCGCCACCACCACCACCACTGATGACCCAAGAGCTATCAGATCAAGAATTTGTTAAATCATTTGAGTCTCAGGTTGAAATATCTAAGAAACGAAAGTTGAAAATAAATTGTGGAAGCATCTCTCAAACTAAATATTGTTTGGCGAGTTTGGTTTCTGCAATAAGAGATATAAAGGCACAAGAGAAGTTGCTTGCTGGGAACAATTTAATCAGTGATGAAGAATGGAAATCAGCCGTTGAAAGCATAAAAACGAATAGATATGTTATAGATTCAACTATTAAAAGAGTTACTGGAACATTTATAGAGATTAATAGAAAGGTGTTGACAAGACGTGCTGCTAAACGCCGTAGGCAAAAGAGACAGAGGTTGGAATATAAGGAAGAGAAGAAGAGGATATTGAAAGAAAAAGAGGAGAACTCTCGAAAAATCAATGAGAATTTGGTAAAGATTAAGGAGAATTTGGAGAGGGCTAAAATGGTTTGTATTTTACTTTTTATGTTAGTTAAACAATATTTTAACTCTAACTTTCCTCTATTTGTATGTAGGATACATTTGAAGGGTAGAGAGTGTTAACATAGTGATAGCTCTATGCTATTACTAGAGTGGAAAGATTTAAATAATTCAATCGCATAAGCGGGCATCAACCCCAGAATTTTTGCATTTATCTTGGTGCAGCCACCACTGCAATCTAATAATAATGAAAAATAAACATTTATATATTCTTAATTAACTTCTTTATTTCTTAATTGACTGAGGCCAGACGTGGAGCAGGGGCACAAAGTGTGACTGTAAAATCAACTGGTTATGGGTTCAATCCCCATTTGAGGAAATGAAATATTTATTTTTATTTATATTTGCATTTCTTCGCTCTGGTGTCGAGGCAAAGCGTGGCGTTGTGTTCCACCACTCAACACATAATGCCTCCAGAACGCGGTGGAAAGTGGGGAGCGGAGTGTCTTAGCACTAGGTTCCCTCTGCCTACCCTGCTGTATGTGGGATACAGCGTGAAGCTGATTTAATTTAATTTATAAATATTTATAGGAACAAGAATCAAAGCATAAAGCAGATATAGTATTAAAAGAAGTGCTCCGTAAAAAACATGATGCTAAGAAAAGCATGGAGAAATTAGATGCTCTATTTAAATTAAGGCTGGCTCGACAGAACACTGCCAAGGGCAAGGGGCAACAGATACAAGAACATGAGACAGTGGCCTTTGCTAATAATCTTAGTAAGTTAATTATACATTTTAGTTGATATAATAATTAATAAATTGTAATAAAAAAAGCACTTTAACAACTGACGTTGGTGCGTTGTGACTTTGATTTCCAGTTGGGGATTAGTTCCATCTCCCTGTGTTGGTGTTATAAGAACCAACGCTTTGCTCTGTGCCACTCAACACGCAATATCAAAAATTAGGTGGAGAGTAGAGAACAGTGTAATAAGATTATTCTAAATTTTAATACTAGTTTTTTTTAATGATATTTCGTTCTAGTCAGTAGTGCTAGGTGATTGCTCCAGAATGGTCCCGGGTATATGAACCTAACCTGTTGTTTTTGCCTGTTCCTGTTTTTGTTTCTGGATCAAAATTAAGTCATTTCAAGTTTTCTGCTGAGTGGGAACCACAAACACACAAATGCCCACAACCATTGTGTTTACAGTCACACACTAGTGCCACAGCTAAAAAAAAAAGCAATCATCCGAAGGAAATAGGAAAAAGTAAATTAGAATAGCATTCACAGAACCGGAAATTGGAAGAGTTTCCAAGATTTGTTGAAACAGGTGAAACATGCTCCTCAATTTTGCCAAAACCTAGCATCACTAGTTTCTTCAGCATACCCTGCTTCTGTACCATTTTACTGTGTACATTTACAATTTTTTTTACAGAAAGACTCAAATCACTATGGACATTTAAGTTAGCTTCATACGAAATAGAAGAGGAACAACTACGCAAAAAATTAGAAGACAACAAAGATAAAGACAACACCACAGAAATTGAAAAGCAAACAATTAAGAATCTATCAAAATGGCAGAAATTATTATTTGGTATTAAAAGTAATCCGCAGGTGGATTTCAATGGGGATGTGGCAAAGTTTATCAGTGTTAGGTATGTGATATAAAATGTTCTTTATTATATTGTTAGTGTTAGGCCATTTTGTGATTAAAGGAAACTAGTGGAAGCTGCCGCACTGGTGGTTATGCCCCACAACTGTTTTTAAACCGCGACTTGTTTCAGAATGGTTTGCGGGTAAAAACCGCGTCAAAGCTTATAATTTATAGAATTGACGCGTACTAGAGGCCAGTCGTGGCGCAGCGGCACAAAGTGTGACTGTATAACCTGAGAGACTGGTTGTGGGTTCGATTCCCATTCGAGGAGATGAAATATTTACTTAAATTTATATTTCCATTTCTTCGCTCTGGTGTCGAGGCAAAGCGCGGCGTTGAGTTCTGTCACTTAACACGCGATGCTTCCAGAATTCGGCAGAAAGTGGAGAACGGAGTGTCTTACACTAGGTTCTCTCAGCAGGGTTGCTGTGTGCAGGATACAGCGTGAAGCTGACGCGTACTTATTCTAAATTTTTCACCTTCGACTTAGCTCTTAATTAATTTAATCACAAATGGAAATAAATATGTATGACACATACTCAGTGTCTAACAGATAATTATTTTTGGATATAATAGTTGTTACAGTGAGGCATAAATATACTTTTGTTTAATATATTCACAACCTCTTATACATTTTGCAATACTTAATCACTTTTCTACTTTTTATGTTGTAAATTTTTAGTATTTCCCAACCAACTTAAAAAAGGAGGAGGACAACTTTATTTATCATTATTTATCAGCTTCACGCTGTATCCCGCACACTGGCGGGTAGCAGAGGGAACCTAGTGTTAAGACACTCCGTTCCCTGTGACACTTTCTGCCGAATTCTGGAGACATTGCGTGTTGAGTGGCAGAACTCAACGTCGCGCTTGTCCTCGACACCAGAGCGAAGAAATGGAAATATACATTTAAGTAAATATTTCATCTCCTCGAGTGGGGATCGAACCCACAACCAGTCGGTTTTACAGTTACACTTCGCGCCGCTGCGCCACGACTGGCCTCAACTTTATTCATTTTTTATAAAACTTTTTTTCAGGTCGGAATGGGATATGTTCATAGATACAAGTCATGAAGCTTCATCGATACCCGTGGGATGGGTGCACCCCAAAGCTTAGACGCTGCTTGTTAATATAAATCATGCCTAAAACGTTATTTTGCGATTATTTTTAAAATTTATTAATTGAATTGCGCTATGTGATGCATTTATGTATTAAAACTATATTGTACTATTTTGGTTTTTTATTTATAAATGTACCTTATTTTGTTGTGTAGTATACATATTGTACCTGATTGTCAATCTGTCTGTAAATGGAATAGTCGCTTTGATACTGAATATGTGAAAGAAATTTTCATTTTACTGTTCTGACAAGATAAACCGCAGTGTTGAGAATTCAGGCAGAAAGTAGACGGAGTTTCTTAGCCCTAGGTTGTTTCAATTATAAGTTAAAATGCAGGGGAAAAAATATATATAATATAGATTTTTTAGTTCATTTTATTTAATTTTTATGTTGGTAAGAAATTACTCTAAGCACCCAATTCCAAATAACTATCAAATAATTATTTACAACTATTCTATGAACATACATCAAATTCATGGTAATACAAAACGTTTGATCTAAATGTTTTATATGACCGTCATGGTGCAGTGTGAAACGCCTACCGTTAGCAGGTCGCGAGTTCAAATATTTATAGTGCTCTAATACAACAAAAACGAGTAATTTCGTTAGTTTCTACCGAACAGTTTAGGTTAATAATATGAGGACACTTACTATTAAATAATAAAAGAAAAAATCACACACTCCCACATTTCTTAGTTTATTAGACTATAATGGATTAGTGATTTATTTATTCTAGAATAGAACCCGCGACCCACGTAACGCAGGCTATATAGGTCGTTAGACTTTACTAGCATTGTCCTTAATATATACATTTCGTAAGGGAAGACTTATTTATTAGATACTAAAATATTTGTCTAACTGCTCTCTATATATACATAATAACGTTCTAAGGAGAAATGTGAATTAGTTAAATTTTCTATCTACATCTAGCAATAATTAATAGAAATATCAATAAAGAAATAAATTTAATGTTTATATATAAACCACAATAAATAAAGTTCAGCCATTTTGACAACAAACAAGAAGTTAATCCAAGTACAGTGAGGTAATATGGCTTTGTAAATTAAATAAAAATATTGTAAAATTCAATTTATATATTTTTTATTTGTGTTCTTTCTATATTATTTTTGCTTCAAGCTGTATCCCACACAGCAGCGTAGGCAGGGGGAACGTGGGAGTGTTAACGCACAGCGTTCCCATTAAGGCACTTTCAATCCTTACTTTCCGCCGAATTGTGCAGGCATTGCGTGTTGAGCGGCGAAACTCAACGCCGCGCTTTGCTCGTTACCAGCTAGGAAATGAAAATATATTTTTTTTTATTCTCGAGTGGAAATCGAACCCACAATCGTTGCGTTAACTACGGTCTCACTTATATTATGATAATGTTTTTCTGTGAAATTATTAAAAAGGAAGACTTAAATAGAGAATTTTAAATATCAATATACTTATATGCATATTAATATATTTGAGGATATAAAATAATTCAGAACCATAAATTTATGAAAGTGTTTAATGAAATAAAGAGCTTTATCAAATATGTTTAAAATTTTCAAATGGGCTCACACATTTTTTTTTTAAATTTCTTTTATAAGACTGTTAAATGGTATGGCAAGCCCATTTACTTTGCTAAATAAATAAAAAAACAACATTTTCTCTCGAGTTGTTATAAATCTAATGAATTATACAATATTTTTTTATATACACATCTACAAATTATACAATAAAAATTTATGTCTAAATATAAAGTTATACAATTGGCAGTTATATACAACACTAAGAAAAAAATAGTATTATTAAAAAAGATTAAGTAATATATTGACGCTTTTAAGAAAGTATTATCTTAATTTTGTTTTTACATGAAATACTATATTTCATTCTTTCACTAACAGCAGTAAAGCCGTGGTCGTGAGTTCGATTTTTATACAGGTAAATAAATTATTTACATCATTCGCCTCACCCTGGCAACAAGATAAAACGAGTTGTTGAGTTCCATCACTCAACACGAACTCAACATATCTCGAAAATTTAGCGGAAAGTGAATAAAACGTTTAATAATATTATAAAACTAAAGAAAAATGTTTGTTTCGACACACTTATCACGGGAAGTATTGATTCAAAATGAAATCATCATTCATCATTCATCAAAATGAAAAAAAAAATGTATTGGATAGTTAGTCCACCTCAAGGATATGATAGGCTTATCATGTCGTATTTGGTCAGTTACCACCCGCACTTAAGCCTGTATTTGTAAACCGCACTCAACTCTGAGATTGATCTTGAGATGTCGTTTTCATTCGTATATTATAATTTAAGAATTGAGAGCGGTTTACAAAAACAGGCTCTTGAATGTCATGTGTCACACACAATCACTAGTAATTTCCATTAGACAATGCGGGCGAAGCCGCTGGTAGAAGCTAGTATTTCGTAAAAGGATAAGTTATAAGTAATAGGTTAAAACTATTTTATTTTAACATTAATTTAAAAAAATATTTCATTTAAAGTCGTCAACATATTACAAAATCTATGAATATTCTAATGAATCATATCGCTCATCTTACATTTATATCATAAGACTATAAAATATTAAAACGAATTATTTACAATTACATTATATATATTTTTTTACAACAATTTTATACCTATCATAATAATATGGATATTATTTTTAATTTACTTGAATTCTTAAAAAGCGGTTTCCCGCTATCCCGCATATAGCAGGTTAGGCAGAAGGAACTTAGTGGTAAGACCTGCATTCTTCAGGCATCGCCCGGTTTTCGAGACATTGTGCTCAGCTCTGTTTTATCTTATCACCACACACACACAAGGAAATGAAAATATATAAATCCCACTAGTCGAACCCACAACCGTCGCTTCACAGTCAGATTTGTGATATAATCAAGTTTTACACAAAATCTTGTAAATGTAAAAACAATAAAAATTACTATTTCAAATAAAAATAAACCTCTTAATATATGAAATTATGAATAAGGACAAATAAAAAAAAACTAAAACAAAATAAAAGCGACAACAAAATTACAAAACATATGAAATAAAAAAAAGGAAGTAAGTGAAATTTCAGAGGATTTTTTTTTCATCTAGACCTATACAAATAAACAAACATCCATAGAAAACCATGTGTTTCATATCAACAACTACTTTTCATTCAATTTGAACAAGACCACACAACATACATCCTTAATAAAGACAATATGTTCCCTAAATCTGTTTTTTTCTAAGTTAAGTCTAGTTGACAAAGACTACACAGACCATCCACATACACATACAAATAAAATGATATAAAAAAGGTGAGCTTCATTTCATTCAAGGTTATCAAGGCCACACAAGATACATTCTATTAATCCATCAATTAAAAAGAATAGAGGCCAGTCGTGGCGCAGGGGCACAAAGTGACTGGTTGTGGGCACAGCGCGGCGTTGAGCTCCGCTACTGCCAGATGCCGGCGTAGTTGCCGATGAGCGGCGCGGGCAGCGGGCCGCCGGCCGTGAAGATGCGCGTGCCGCTGTCGTCGTAGCAGTGCGTGTAGATGGCGGGCACGTAGCGCATCTGGTTGTAGCCCTCCGGCTCCTCCTCCGGGAACACCGAGCCCTTGGACACCTTCAGCGTCACCGTCTTGGACGAGTGGATGTTGCTCTCCAGGTACTTGCCCGCCCGCAGGTCGTAGAACATGAGGATGCCTGTAAACATAATTAAAACAATTAATTATACTAGTTATTACCTACAGCTTCACCCAGCGGTCAAATAGAAATATTATATTATCACATTTTCATGAACATGTAATTAGAGGGCATTCATGGTGCAAGGGCACAAGCGTGTGATTGTATACGCAACAGGTTGAGGTTCGATTGCACCTCGAAGAAACAAAAAAAATATATATTTTCATTTCCTCGCTCTGATAAGAGGATAACTGAGAAGCGGAGTGTTTCTTCCAGATTATGTGCTGGATTCAACGTGAAGCTAAAAAAATACATTAATATATGTACATATGCATGATGAACAACACCATTATAATTGTTTGAGCTATCTAACTAGCACTTATAAAAATAAAATATGGGTGAAGGTCTCCTCCAACTCCTTCCATCGATCCTTGTCCCTTGCCGCTTTCATCCACTGCCCATCTGCTACCGGGACAACATCATCTGCCTACCTTTTGTAAGGTCTCCCTACGCTTCTTTTTCCTGGTGGTCTTTTCCAGGTGGTAGCTCTTCGGGTCCACCTATTATCCGTAAGTCGAGCCACATGCCCGGCCCATTTCCATTTGAGTTTGAGGGCATACTCAAGAGCGCCTGTAGCTTTAGTTTTGTCTCTGATTTTGCTGTGCCTTATTTTGTCCCTTTTTCTGACTCCCAACATGCTCCTTTCCATAGCCCTTTGAGTTGTAGTTATTTTATTTCTTATTTTGTTTGTGAATACCCACGTTTGGGAGCCATATAGCAGGCATGGTAGTAGACAAGTCTCGTTTATGGTTCTTTTCATTTTTATGCTATAGTCTCCCTTGAGTACTTTTTTTAAGGACCAGTATCTTTTCCATGCTATGCTTCTTCTAAGACCTCCTCTTCATTATTCGAATTTTGAAAGACACCTGCTTATCTAGATATATGTAATTTTCGACATATTCAATATTTCTGCCTTGTACTTTAATCGGTTTCGTATAGCTATTACTCATTACCTTAGTTTTGTTTAAATTCATGTCCAGCCCCACTTTAGAAGTTGTCTCACTCAGAGTATTTATCATGTATTCTAAATCTTGATAGGTGTCCGCAAAGATCACAATATCGTCAGCGAACCTTAGATGACTTAGTAGATGTCCACATATTGTCACACCTTTATTGCTCTTTCTATTTTGATCTCGTTGCCTCTTTTCTCAAGTTTCACTCTACTGTAACTGTCCTTATATATGTTTTTGATAATGTTGATATATTTGTGCTTGACTTTGGAAGATTCTAAGGCTTTCCAGATTGAATTGTGGCTAATAGAATCGAATGCCTTACTGTAATCTATGAACGCGAGATACAATCTGTTAAATTCTTTATATGTTTCAAGTACTTGTTCCAGGGTGTGTATGTGATCTATTGTACTGAAGCTGGGGCGGAATCCTGCTTGATTGCTTGACTGCTTGATCATTAATGCCATCAGGCACTGGACTTTTTTCA
Source organism: Heliconius erato x Heliconius himera (assembly GCA_013421005.1). Lineage (NCBI taxonomy): Eukaryota > Metazoa > Arthropoda > Insecta > Lepidoptera > Nymphalidae > Heliconius > Heliconius erato x Heliconius himera. Next base: position 143,449 of record JAATLQ010034824.1, on the reverse strand, counting down.
ATCCTTAGGGTGTTGATGTTGTTGTACACTTCTCTTTCTTCTATACTTTCTGTGCTTCGTTTTCGTAGTTTTTATGTGTTCCATTTCATCATAATTTTGCTGCTTGTACAGTTCCTTATAGAATGATGTTGCGAATTTTAGCACTTCTTCTCTGGATTTTGTATTCTTCGAATTGTTGTCTAGTTGCTGTATCCAGTTGTTATGGGTCTTTAATTCTTTGTGCTTTGGCATTTCGTAAAGTTCTAGATTATAATATTTTTCCTGTGTTCAGTATAGTCGTTCTTATAGATTTATTAAATTTCTCTTGCTTTATTCTTTGTGTGGATCAGATCTGTCCTTTTTTGTATAAGTTTTAATGTATGTTCGCTTAGTATTATGTTCTTTTTCGTTTTTTCTTGATTGGTTTTCAGACTTTCTATAGTGCCTTTTCTATCATGTTGTAGTAAGATTGAACTACTGAATATGAAGCATTGTTATCTATATTCGTTGCTAGTTGGCTTAAATAATTATTTATTTCAGTTTTTGATTTAGGAATTCTTGGTATTCTTGTATATTGTCTTCCAATTTTCTTTGCATTTTCCAGGGTCAACGGTGCTCGGACCAATCTATAGTCGGATGGAAATTGAATGGTGTTTAATATTTCAACATTTTTTACTAGGTTACGTTTGTTGGATAAGATAAAATCAATTTCCTTCTTCGTTTTCGAATCTGGTGATTGCCATGTCCATCTGCGACTTTCTTTTTTCATACAACAAGTTTTCATAATCGTTAGTCTGTACTCACAAGGGTAATCGATTAGCCTTTCTCTCCTTTCATTTCGCTTTCCGTATCCATATGGTCCTGTTGATAGACTTTTTTCTATTTTTGTTTTGTCAATTCTAGCGTTAAAGGCTCCTATTACCAATATTGTTTCCTTGGCTAGAGTGTGCGCATTCCTCAGGTCGTTGTAGAACCGTTCCAGCTTCTTTTGGGTAGAACTCTCTGTTGGGGCATAGACTTGTATTATTGTGATATTATGGTCTTTTAGCCTCAGTTGTAGCAGAGCGACTCTTTCTGAGATTCCATAGAAATCAACAATGTTGTTTTTTAACCCTTGCCTGATTAAGAAACCTACTCCATATAGGCTTTTGGTTTGCCCGATAAAGTACAATATAAAATCTTGGTGTCCCTCTATTTCTTCCTCTAATCTCTTAGTTTCTGCTATTCTTAGGATATCAAAATTTATGTTTATTAAGGCTTCGCTTAGTTCTAGCAGCCTTTTTTGATGACAGTGATCATACATTGTAAGTCCCTATTTGTATGTATTTCTTGGTTCTTGTATTCTGTGGAGACCTTGAACTTGATCTTGATCTTTATTGAGTTGAAGGATAGTGGTCTAATTCCTCACGGGGACCAGCTGGGTTGGGGAAGATCTTACTTCGTAGGATAATTTCTATAGTAAGGTCTTCACGAGATCCACATAACATGTGAGATTGTGTCAACTAGCAGTTACAGATGGCTAAATTGAAAGGATTGATGTGATGTAATACAGCCGGTAGCCTTTCTTGATAAATGGACTATCCAACAAAAAAAAGGAATTCTAATTAAATTACTTTAAATGCCTTTTTTTCGCGTCTGGTCTGAGGCATTACTAAGAATTTCTTTGGTTAAATGTAAACAGGCTTTGCTAAACTGAGGAACTCCTCGGTTCTGGTGAGCCAAAATGCAATATTGAGTTCTGCCACTCTACACGTAATATCTAAATTTATCGAAAATTGGACTGTGCACGGGAAACGGAGTATTTCTGTCTATCCTGCAATATGCGGGTTGAAACGTGACGCTAAACAAAATCAATACCAACCAAGACCAGTTCCAATAGTCAGCATGTCGCCTCTAAAGCTGGCCGATCGAATACCACAGCCATTGTACCTCGAGGTTATCTTCTTAACTGACTGTAATGTACGACAGTCCAGCAACAGCGTGTACGACTTGCACCCGATGGCGTAAATACCGCTTTCCTGCTGTCCACAGATATAAAATTTGATTTAGACATGATGGATGAGATTAGAATTAATATTGGTTTAGAGAAATTGATAATAAAATACATATTTTTTTAAAGTATTAGTATATGTAAAGTGTGTACCTGCGTGGCGAGGCACACGAGGTCCTGGCAGGAGGGCAGCTTGCGCGAGTGCGTCTGTCGGAAGGAGGCGGCGCTGTACACGTGGATGTACCCGTTGAGCGTCAGCGCCGCCACCTCGCGCCACTGCGCGTTGAACGTCAGCGCGCGCACCTTCTGACCTGCCAGCGACCAACCGCATAGTTATGTAATGTATGCACTCGTGACCCCCCCATCCCCATATGTGCATATGTGACACCAAATCTACACATTTGATTTCACATGTACTGCGCATGTGGGAAAAATCCTGAAGGAAAATCCGATGAAGAAATGTGAATGACTGTGGGTGATACCTTTTTGGTAAACATATTTCGTCAACGTTGAAGGACTTGTATCTAAATTAAAAACTCGAAAGACTCACAATTTGCAAGTACATTTATTGAAGTTTTCATTTTAAGCCAAAATGGTCGAAGTAACATAAAAAAGCTATATTTTTTGGAGTAATAATGATTCTATTGCGAGTGAGTGCCCCCACCGTTCTTGCAGTCGCGCAGCGCGACGGGCGCCATGTAGGCGTGCGGCTCGGGCGGCGCGGCGGCGGGCGCGCGCCACAGCGCCAGCTTGGAGTCGCGCGACCCCGTCACCAGGTACTCGTCGTCCAGCCAGCACATGTCTAAGATCTGGAAATCATGTTACATTGTATTCAATATATATATATATATATTATGTTAGCTAGGAGGTTATTTATATTCCTAATAACATTATTGCTATATTACTTATATTAACATTTGACACTTTTGTGCAATTTATGCTAGAAATCAGGGGAGGTTCCAGACGATTGGCGAAGTGCGGTCATCGTGCCTTTGTATAAAGGCAAAGGTTCACAGATAGACTGCGCAAGCCATAGGGCTATCAGTTTGATTAGCTTAGGTAGTAAAGTTTATACTAAAGTTTTAGCGAGAAGAATGCAAGAGAAATCTGAAAGGCTGTTGTGGGAGGCCCAAGGAGGCTTTAGACCTGGAAGAGGGTGTATGGATCAGATCTTTTCCCTCCGCATGATCACGGAAAAATTATTGGCTGTGAACCAAAAAGTTTTCTGTACTTTTGTGGACTTGGAAAAGGCAGAGTTGTAAGAGCGAAATTATGAGAGATACTACCCCGGTACAATGTGAGCGGACCCTTGCTGCAGTCTCTTTACAGAGATCACTCAGCCTGCGTGCGAGTAGGAGCTGGCATGTCGCCCTGGTTTGACATCCGAACGGGTGTTAAACAAGTTTGCGCCATGTCAGCTTGGTTGTTCAATATTGTATTTGGATAGTATTTGGATAGCTGTCTCCAAAGAATGAAACAAAGTAATGTAGGAGTGAAAGTAGGTGACCTGAATAGGAATTGCCTGCTCTACGCAGAAGATGCAGTGCTTATTGCATTATCAGAATGCGAGTTGCAGGCATTGGTTACCACTCTGAAAGAAGTGTGTGAATATAATGGCCTAAGCCTCAATGTGAATAAGACAAAGGTTCTGACTTTTGAAAAAGATGAAAAAGGGCGGCATGCAATATCAGTGTAAATGGTAAGTTATTAGAACGAGTGAATGAAGTAGTATACTTGGGAAGTATGTTCAGTAGAGGTGGAAGATACGAGCTGGATATGGAAAGGCGTATTGCTGCCGGTAACAAGATTAACGGAGCCTTAGCTGCATTGATGAGACGGCGAAATATCAGCACAGCTGCGCGTTTGGCCGTACACAATGCAGTGTTGGTACAGATTCTGTTATACGGCAGCGAAACGTGGGTATTGCAGAAGAAGAATGAAAGATAGATGAATGCTGTGGAGATACGATCTCTTTGTAGGATATGCGGAGTCAGCATAGCTGATCGAATTCGCAATGAAGAGGTACATAAAATGGCAGATACTAGCGAGGATGTCACGGTGAGAACGAAGAAGAACGTGCTCAGCTGGTTTGGGCACGTCGAACGAATAAGTGATGAAAGAATGGCAAAAAAGATTTATGATGGAAAAGTGAGCGGTAAGAGAGGTAGGGGGAGAACTCGGTTGACCTTCGAAAATACAGTATCAAAGATTCTAGGGGAAGGTCACGTAATAAGCATGAGGACCCCCCGGAGGGCATGTGTGTACGAAGCGAAAGAGGTATGTTGAGAACGTAGCGTTTGGCGCTCCGTTCTCTATGGCTACCCCGCTAGGGATAAGGCGTGGAGTTAGATTAGATTAGAACATTTGATACTTGCCGCCGAATGCACTTTGTCAAGTAGTGAAACTTAACGCCGCGCTTGGCCTCATTATCATAGTAAGAAAATGAGAATATTGAATATTTCATTTCAAATCCATAACATTTTTTTTGAGATGAATTTGCAATTAGTTCTTTAGTTTTAGCAAATGTGTTTTATATATAAATGTGTCGGCTTGTAAAGGCGTCACGCCGTTCAATAAACCATCTATCTACCTTATATTGTATTTAACTTTTTTTATTTTGTAGCATTTGTTTTTACTCTTTTATATTTTACTTTTAAAGACTATCATTTACACTTTTTAATCATTTCGCATAACTTCGAGTTACAAGGGCAGATGCAAGGTCATTGGGATATCGCTGTCAATATTTACAATTGTATTTTATTATTTCATCCGCAACAATGTCCATCTTGAGGTTTTCATGGATTGGTTGGTACCACGGTACTTGACTGATTGATGTGTGGAGTTTTCTGCTCTCTGGATTATCGTGATATTGACATCTATCAACATCCAAAGCAATATATTAAATATTTACATAAAAAATAAATTATATTACCCAATCTTTATGCGCCTCCCCCACACATAATGGATCAAGTGTAGGTAAACTATAGATGGCTAATTCACAAGAGTTTCTTGCACCTGTTGCTAATAGTGTCCTGAAAATAAAATTAAACATATAAACACTACTAACCCATTCCTTTTTGTAAAATATATAATACTAGCGACCAGCTCGAGGCTTCGCCAGCTTAAATTTGTAAATTATTTGTTTGTCTTAGCACAGGGGATTACGTACCTGGTTTAATAAATAATGGATGCTTGTAGTGTACTTAAGATTTCTAAAGTGAAAATTATTAAAACCATAGGGTGGCATTTCCAATTGGTTTTTCTGTTTGTCGACGCTTATCTCAGAAACGGCTTAATCGATTTAAGGAGCGAAGATGCGGCGTGAGTTCTGCCACTCAACACGCAATGGCTCCAGAATTCGGCAGAAAGTGGGGAAGACACTCCGGTCTTACTAGACTAGGTTCCCTCTGGCTGCTGTGTGCGGGATACAGTGTGAAGCTGATTTGATTTTATTATTGACTTTTTATTGTAACATTAGTTATCGTGGCATAACTCTGTAGGCTAGGGCAGCGCGACGATGTTAATAAGACGAGACCTGATATTAAACTTTTTTATTATGTATTTAATTTGGTTATTTATATGCCACAAAACAACAGCGGAAAATAATTTCACAATTGTGTTTGTCCCGTAGTTTCGGGGCCTATTTAATTAAAATATAAAAACAAAAAATCTAATCGGTTGTCTTCATAATTTTAGTGATAGCGATGCACCTTCCCCCACCTCCGTACAGTTAGTTACTCGCTACGGTGCGTGAGGCACACTCCGCATTTTTTATTATTACATAATTTTCTTTCGATGGATATTTTTAAATTCTTGCTCGAATGCCCGATTTTATTAATTTAAAAAGTATTTTACACGTGTTGAAATTATGTCTAATAAAATATCATTAAATGGGATAAGGATTAAGGTATCAATAATATGGTTTGAATATTGTTGGCACTTTTGTCAACTTATAAAATATAAAAAAGTAGTTATATTGTCATAACTACAGTAGTTGGACATATGGTATCGCGGACTTTTTTTTATAGATATTGATGCGTTCTATAATACTGTAGAACATTGTTTTGTTCTATCATCAATAGTTTTCGCAGCGCACGCGATGATAGAATTTTTAAGATCAATTTCTTCACACCTTGGGTTACATTATTGCATTTTTATTAGGGATCCTTACTTTTTTTGGAAATGTAATATAGCCTATGTTGGTCAGTGAAGATGCAGCTTTGTAATAGTGAAAAAAAATTTGAAATTGGTCTGATAGTTTTTATGGGAAAACAATACAAACATACATACAAAAATACAAATCTTTCCTCTTTATAATATTAGTATAGAAGTATAGATAGTATAGATGTAATATATCAGGCCACTCATGGTACAGGGGCACAAAATGTGACTGTAAACGCGACTGGTTCCGAGTTCGATCCCCACTCGATGAAATGAAATATTTATTTAAATTTATATTTTCTTTTCTTGGCTCAGATGTTACTTAACACGCAATGCCTACAAAATTCGGCTGAAAGGGGGGAACGAATTATCTTAACACTAGGGTCCCTCTGCCTATCCTGCTGTGAGCAGGATACAGCGTGAAGTTGCTTTAATTTTAATTTGATTTAATAATATTCTTCAATATAAAAAATACAATAATTTTATAACAAATGATGACATTGTGATTACTCTATTCAATGAAAAATAAATGTGAAATTCGAACTACTCATTAAGAAGTTATGAGAGTTTAAACATTTAAAAACTATATGTTTCTAATAGAGAACCTTTTTCAGTTTTTTCGGTGGTTGGAAAACTACTTTGAGAGATAAAAAAATAATAAAAAATACTTCAAGCAACCTGTGACGTCATAAGCTACTTACATATTTTTTAGCTTCATTCGTCGTATTCCGCATATAGAAGGGTAATCCTAAACCTAGGTTAAGACACTTCATTCTCTATTCTGTTATCCACCTTCTGCCGATTTTTTTAGGAATTCCCTGTTGAGTATCCGAACTCAATGTTACGAGAACGAGGAAATGCAAAGATTTAAGCCAAAAACAGTTCAGAAATGTTACGGCTGTTATAAAAAAAAACATTTCATATAAACATTGGTATTTCTTACCTAGAAGGATTTATTTGTAAAGCGTGTATCCCAGTTTGGTGTTCAACGCCGGGCCACGGCGCTCGGGGCCTTAACGTAGGTATTGCGTCTAAAGATCTTGACCTTACATCGTATACCATTAACTGAAAGGTAAATATATAAATTTTTGTAATGTGATATAGTTTAAAAAAGTTTGGCTCTTGTTTTCTGTGTTCTTAAAAAATGATAACTGGATAGGTCTTAAATAGGTTTAGATTGAGGAACAGTGACTTATTTGTAGATTCATTTTTCTAGCTTAAACATGCAAAGTGCGTACGTATTGAGTATGAAATATATATATTTTCAAGGAAACAGACAAGGCAAACGAGCGTACGGGGTCACCAGATGGTAAGTGATCACGGCCGCCCACGACGCCGTGCAACACCAGAAGTTATAGTGGAGATAGATGCGCTTTTTGAAGGTACCCAGGTCGTATCGACCTGGAAACACTGCCACAGGTAGGGCAATCCACAGTTGAGTGGCGCGTGGAAGAAATTTTGTACGAAACTGCACAGTAGTGGTGTGCCACGTATCCAGATGGCGTGGATGAGTTAATATATAGATATGAATTTTTTTGTGTCTACCAGAGACACTTCATTCCCACGAGTGGGGATCAAACCCAAAACTTTACTAATTACTAATATAAATTTAATGATTGGTTTAAAGATTGGTTTGTAAGTTTGGTAGATTATGACTCTTATTGTTATATACATTTTAAGAGATTGGATCAATGTCCAGTTCTTTTTGTACTATACTTGTGCATACTTTCATATTATAAAAAACAAAGGGTTTATAACACATAATTTATAAATGAATATTTAGTACATATTTCTACATATATCTAGGCCATAAATAAATTATATTTGTTTATTTATATTGATTCTAATATAGTTCCTGTATATCTATAATGAATTTTGGGACACTGAAATCAAATTTGAAATTTGACACACCCACAAAAAAAAAACTAAATTTACATTTATTATGCACTTCCCATTAAATACTTCCAAAAAAAAAACAAACTAAAATCACATACCTTATTACACTTAGTGCCAAAAACAATCTGTCTGTCCGAGAGCCATTGTGAACAGAAGACTTTGTTCATATTGCCTAAATTGACCGGTGTTTCGCGGAACATGTCGTGGGTGAGCATATGGCGGGTCGCGTACGAGGGGTCCACTGATCTAGGCTGAAAGGTACAAAAGAAAACTTTAAAATATCTCTAGGCGATTGGGCGATTATGACGAGGCAAATATTTTATTTAAATTATTTTGTTGTATTCCACTAAAACGCAGTCTCCTTGGGGGGAAAATGGAGTATGAAGTGTATCTACACTATGGATGTCTTTGCTTTCTTTGCGATGTTAGAAAAAGTGTAACCGTTTTTAGGGTTGCATATCCAAAGATTAAAACAACTCTATTATTAAGACTCCACTGTCTGTTTGTCAACAAGTTGTATCTAATGAACTGTGATGAATTTTCACGGATAATGATTTCTGTTGACGTTATTACGACAAATAGTAAAAATAGAACCAATGCCTCTTGGGAAGTGATAACACCTTAGATGGGTAAAGTTTTTAAATCTTATTTCATTTATATTATGATAAATTTTTGTTATAGTATATTAAAAGTTGCTCCTGACCGACCGACGGTTTTGGGGTCAATTTCCACTGGGGAGTATGAATTATTTAATATTTTCATTTCCTTGCTCTAGTAACAAGGTAAAGCGTGACATTGAGTTCCACCACGCAACACACAATGCCTCAAAAAATTCAGTGGAAATTGGGGAAATGGATTATCTTAATACTAGTTTTTATCTGATTACTATAGGCAGAATACAGTATGAAGCTAAAAAAATAACAACATCACACTAAAAAGTAAAACAATAGATCTAGAGAGTAAATTATATTTAATACTAATTAATCTTATCTGTTCTGTTGTTAAAGTGATAACAATGTTGATTGGGGAAGGTCATTGATGCTATATCAAATGTAAATTTAAAAAAATATTTTCTATTGTATTTTTTTTTGTATTGCACACAAGCAGGTAGATAAAATAGGAACAGACTGTTCCCAACATACTGCTCAATTTTTGAGAAATTGCATTTTGTGATGGAACTCAACTCAAGAACAAGTCTTGTTACCCCAATTATGAAATTGGAAATTATTCATTCTCTGAGAGTGAGAATTGAATCCACAACCATTGTGTTAACAGTCAGGCAACTCGTAACTGTTTAAAAATATTTTCCCTTATATAGCAGGGATGGTAGACATGGTTTTAAAATGCTACATTCTCCATTTTCTGTAAAATTTTTGACAAATTGTATGTTATTGAGTAGTGGCATTAAATGTCGCTCTTCGTTTTATTACTATAGCAAAGTAATGAAATGACACAATGGTTGGTTAGTCTTAACTTGAGTCTCAACATTAGGTTCCCTTTGCTATATATAAGATACAGTGTAAAGAACAAAAAATATACCTCAGGAGCCAGTATTTCCCTAGATCGTACATAGTCAACAAAGTTGTAAGATGTACTCAACACCCTGTGCTGCTGTGCAGGTGTCTCCTCCTCGCTATCACTATCAGAATAACATACAAAATCTTCCGGTTTGTCAGGTTTTCTTTGTTGTTCTAATCTGAAATATATAAATGAGATTTATATGTAAATATATTATTAAATGTAACTATATTGAAATTAACTAGTGATGAACAAAACGAAAACATTGTGTGTTTAATCACAATTTTACCCTAAGAGGTATGGGGTATATGGTTTTTAACCATAAGAATGCTTTCATATAAATTAAAATTAAGCCAACCATAAGCGTAAGAAATCAAAGGATAATTTATTGTTCAGTCACTGATTTTATTTCATGATCATGCATATTAACTTGATAACATATTTATTCAGAACATGATATTATGACAAACATTCTTGTAATTTCAATAATAACATCATTAAAGAATCAACTTAAGTTAATTATTTGTAAATAGTAATTAGAATATTGACAACTCAGTGTTTGCATATGTAAACATAATTTTTTAAATACTTCTATTTATATTAAAGACAATAAATCTTATTAATAAAATTTCAATAGACAAAAAATTGGTTTATTGTCTGATACAAAAGGTTTAGGTCCATAACAAATACTATAGCTTTAATGACATGCGAAATTTTAAAATGGAAATTATTTACCACTTTAACCTGAAATACCCGATATGCGTATGTGACACGTTTAAAAACAGGATCGATATAACGGTGTATTATTTCTTTACTCACCTCAATGCTCTTGCTTTGGCTCTCCTCTCTATTATTCTACCTGGTATATAACATGAGGGGTATTTGCCCTCGACGGGGCGTCTTACGGTCTGCGCCATTTTAAAACTATTTATAAAACTAAATCTTATAAAAGTATCACTAAATGCACACTGTCAACTATTCACTTTCGTTTTGTCCTGTTGTACATGGATCCATAATGCGACATCTTTCATTATTAAAATGTTACTCGTCTTTATGTGCAACACGAGCGATCGCTCCTTCTGGAATAACTATCAAATAACTCGCATTCTGTTTATTAATTAATGTTAACTTTTAATCTACAAAATGAAATGGAAGCAATCGAAGACATAATTATTTAGAAAAATAATATATATGACGCCGATGGACGTATCTGTCAACAATGACAACTGTTACCACGAGAAAAAACCGTGGAAAAAGTTACCATACTTCAGATGATTTTTGTTTTATCTATGTATAATATAAGAAATTTATATATAATATTTATAATCTATATAATATTATTTGTTATAATTTGCATTAAGTACTACTAATTTGCAACAAGTGATGATTTAATGGTTTTTAAAATAAATAGTTTTGGAAAAATATATTTAATATGTAATCCTTGGAATATTTTTTGTTTTGTAGAATGTCTTTGGACAATTTTGTAATTTAATATAACAGTTTAGATAAAAAATATTAGATTGTATTACAATATAAAATATTGCCTTTGCTCAAGAAATTAAAAAATAGAAACGATTTAGTACCTGAAACGAGCAAAGACCTGTATATATTAAGTCGAGTACATACCAAATGACTACTCGTTATACGGTTTCCCCTGAACTCCAGACAGGATCATTGTTTACTTCTTGTGCCAACGTTATTGTTTTAAATAAAAAAATATTTAATTTATATCTACAACAATAAAACATCTTAATTTTCTTATTGTAAGAGGTTCATGATATTTAAATGTGTTGAAACTGTTTCCAATATTTGAAATTATCACAGTCATAGCTTTGATTCTCTTATTCTTAAGATTTTATGACCATGTCTTGTTACCCGTAGTTAATTATTTAGCTTTAAAAGTTTCTTGCATATTTTTTTTTATTTCACACGATAAAAGTAAATTAACTTAAAGCTTGCCGCAAGCAGAGGTCATATCTATAAAAACACTCGGCCGATATTTGGAAGATGTCGAACTATGGGCGGAGCAAGGATTTATGACACCGAGACCAAACTTCAGCCGGTCACTATCTAGAAGACGTGTCCATTACCTATTTGCAAAATAAAACCATTTTTAAATCTACATTATGTTAGCATAAGTTACTTATAATGTAGTAAATGGTGTCACTGTAATTACGAGTACGTCATTTGATATGGTTTCCATTATCGGTTGTATTAAGTGGCGGTAGTGTGCTGCGTCTTTTCCGGTGGATTTCCAATATAAGCACAAACGACACGGCACTCATGTCAACGCCCAATACATTGGGAGGATTCACTCCTCAGTCTCACGTCCCACTCTCCGCCGCCGTAAGAGGCGGCAAGGCCAATCATATCTCACGGCACGCCCGCGCCTCGGCGCGGCGGGGCCCAACGGTCGAAATCCCCCATGATAAGCGTACGCGGGGCATTCCCCCGCGATCGCCAACACTTCACGAGCGTCCATCAAAGCTCGTAATTTTTCTCTTCAGGCGCGAGCTACACTCGCCCCTCCCAGCCCGGTGACGCTGTCAAGACCAGTCCAGGTCAACAGCATTAAGTTATTGTCAAGACAAATTGTCATTACAATTCATATTTCAATATTGTGACTACGAGAGTATATGTGTATATAACAAGTGTAAATAAATCTATTGTAAAAGCTGGATTTTGTGTCTGATTTGTTGGTTCGCCTAACAATTATTTATATTTTTTGAACTTAACGCTGTATCCCACATATAGCAGGGTAGGCAGAGGAAACCTAGTGTTGAGACTCTCCGTTCCCCACATTCCGTCGAATATTTGATGCATTGCAGGTCGAATAGTACGAAGGCAAAGAGCGGCGAATCTACATGCCGCTCTTTGCCTTGGTATCAGAGCGAAGAAATAAAAAATATCAATAAATAACAATTGATTCGTCCGTGTGGGAGTCGAACTCACAACCCAGTTTACTGTCACACGCTCATGCCCCTGCGCCATACGGCTTCAACATTTCTTACATTATGTTAAAGAAAATAGTAAAACTGCGTGAACATGACGTCTTGGAGTACCATAATATCTAATGGCCACTCGTTCCGTTCCCCAGAGCCCTAGTCTCGTTAGTGGCCGGGTTACCTGAGATAAAATGCATTATTAATGTAGCCTTTACTTCATAGTTGTACCAAGGCGAGGCTTCTTTATGTATTTGCGAGATACTACGATTTTATATAGATACTGTTAGCTGAATGGAGGTTAAATATTTATATTAATAAGTATATTTTTTTCTTTTATTTTATGCATATCCTGATTGCTGCGTGAAATTATAAATTGGAATAAAACAAAAATAAATGACAGAAAGAGTATTGAAACCCTCGTGGTATACTAGTATAGCCTCCAATTGTAGACATGATGGTTGTAGTTTCGATTTCCTCCCGGAGAAATGAATTAGGCAGGTATGAGGGAGAAAATCTGGAGTGTTTTGACAATAGGTTCCCTCTGCCTACCCTACTATAAGCTAAAATGAAGAAAGAGTTGAATGTGATACTACAGTGTCGCAGTTAAAGAATGCTGAATTGTGTGTTATTATTGTGGTAAAAATGCCTGCTCCAGTAGCATGAAGCATTAATACCTTTATATAATTTAAGTATTTTCGCTTTATAAGAACTAAATTGGCTTGTTCTAATATGTAGGTAATTTATATTAAGTGTAATTTTTGTGAAAATATCATAGATAATGAAGTATTGTTGTAACTCATACTAGCCAATAGTATGTTTCGTTGTAATGCTACTCCTAGACCGTTAAACCTTCAGCTCTGAAATGTTGCAGGAACGTTGCGGACGACACGGTGATAGCAGCGAAGTAGTTTGGTGATGATTGTAATTGTAGTTTCTGAGTAAATGGTCTAAATGTGTCTCATAGAGTTAAGCTGTGGAACTTTGACTAACCTAACCCAGCGCGTGCGGACAAAAAAGAAAATTCGCAAAATTTTCACAAAAAATTCGTCGTAGCGCAGGGGCGCTGTAAACGCGATGATTGTGAGTTCGATACGAACTCGGGGGAATGAATTATTTTAATTTTCTCGCATTAGTAACAAAATAAAACGCCGCGATGTTTCTCCGAACACTAGGTTCCCATTGACTACTCTGTTACGTGCGAGAAAAAGAGTGAAGCAGTAGAAAAATAAAAAGATTATAGTTGAACGTACTGGAAATTTCAAAATTATTAATATTTATATTTCCATAAAAATATCTTAAGCTCTATCTTCAAGCTTTTCTTTCAAATAAAAATTTGAACTCACAACTACCATATTTAATTATAAACACATACACTGCGTCAGTATGGCGTCTTTTCAAATACCAGCATTAAATCTAGCAGCCTTAGTTAGACGCAATCACTCGACCCTGACCGCCGCTCGGCTCGCGGTCTCATGAAACTTCCCAATTGACATAATAAGACCGTGCATTATGTACGACTGTAAATGAACAACAAATGCTTTGTGCTATCAAGTTTTTGATTTAGGGTTCCGTAGCGCTTAAATGTGATAGAAGTTGGAGTTTTGTTAGTTTTTTTCAGGGTGTTAACGCAAACTTGAAGGTTGAGGGTTCGATTTGCATTCGGGGGAATGAGTTATTGCTATTCTTAGTAATTATCTTTGGATAGCGAAAATTTGTAAAAATCTCCCTACAGAGATGCTAACAACATAAATAAGTTGTAACAAGCGTATAAAAATTTCGACGTAGCTCGATGAGAACGTATGGCTTAGTGGTCAGACCGCCTGGTCGGTGTCCAGGAGGCGCGGGTTCGAGTCCCGCTACGTTCAAATTTTTATACGTTTTCTAAATAAGTAACTAATAAATATATATTTTTATATATAGGAGGAAACAGTTTTGAAAAAACTCTACTAGGTTTATATAGGTTTCTGGAGGAATATTGTTATATATTTACAATAAAAATATTTTTACGTTCTGAAGAGATTTAATGTGGTTTTGGATCTACATAATAAAATATGATATTAATATGAAAAAAAGTTCAAAGTTCTAACTTGCAAAGCCGTGCTACTTGGCAATAAAACATTTTTAAGGATTGATAGCGACTCATACGAGTTTCCTAACAAAAGTCAAACCAAGTTTTAATCCCTTGAAATATACGGAACTATCTTTTATATAAATTGGTCACACATTCGACAGTTTTTAAATAAGAAATGCAGTAATGGGAAAAGCAATTTACTGCAGCAATTACCGCAATGTATGAAATATATTATATAATACGGCTTTTACTGTATTATATGAGTGTATTCACTAAAAATAGAACATTTTATTCGTATGATGATTTCATCATTAAAATTTTCTTTATTAAAACATATATACAATAGTGGTTTAATTGGGAAATAAGTATGTACCTGATAGTACAAGCCATAGTTGTGGGTTGAAATTTGATAATAAGGAAATGAATTAACAAGAAAAAAAAAACATAATTGCATATACTATGGAAAATGGGGAATGGAGTGGCTTAACACTAGGTTCCATCTGCCTACGTTGCTCTGTGCGGGATACAGTGTGAAGTAGATTTTTTTTAATATTATTATATATTAGGTAAATAGAGGCTGTTTTGGCGCAGGGGCACAAGTGTGTGACGTGCGTCAGTGTGTAAACCCAACAGTAGTGAATTCTATTTTCGCTCGCTTGGGGGTATGAATTATTATTTATTCATATTTTCCTTTTTTTGCTCTGGTACTAAAACAAAGTACGGCGTTGAGTTCCATCACTCAATACGCGATGCCTGAAGAAATCGGCGTAAAATGAGGAAAGGAGTGTAAGACACTCCTTACGAGACACATTAGGTTCCTTCTGCCTGCGCTGTATGTGAGTTACAACATGAAGAATGAAAATAATAATATATTTATATGGAAATTCTATTGAGAATACTTAAAAAAAACTATTCGTTAAAAATGTTCATAGAAAGTTTCAAATTTCAATATATGCTGACCTTTTGCATCGGTGCTCTTTCACTTTAACCTTTGACTATGCCATTTCGTTTACATGCCGGCATTTGGAAATTCTTATATATATCATATATATCTCTTTAGAAATTTAATATTATTTTTTCTTTTAAGAATGATTAATTTATATACTTAATAATAGTTATTAATTTATAAGACCATCCTGGCGTAGTATGACAGTGTTTTAGTGTTTATCCAAGTTGCGATGATCTCCACTTGAGGAACGAGTTATTTTTTTTCTCATGTTTGTATAGAGGCAAAGCGCGGCGTTGAGTCACTCAACACGCAATGCCTCTAGAATTCGACGGAAAGTAGGGAAGGAAGTGTCCAAATAGGAACGGAGTGTCTTAACACTAGGTTCTGAGGTCTCCCTATGTTATGTGTGGGATACAGCGTGAAACAAAAATTCACAAAGTTTAACTTCTAATAAAAAATATATTTATACTCGAAAGCTATATCAAGCGACTAAAAAAATATATCTTTTTTATATTCTCCATATAATATATCATCCATTGTGCCATGTAAATAGAATACATTTATTTAAAAAGTAGGTTAACGCGAGTGCAAACAGTCAGCGAGAATTAGCAATAAAAGTTGTAAAAAAGTTGTTAAATGAACTCATTGTTGTCCCTTCAGTATAATATTTTATGTGGTAATACTTTTGTGAACATTTAAATAATCTTAAGGATGTTGAAAGTCCGTGTTCAGATTCTAAATGAAGGATCTAAGTAAGGCCTGATATAATTTAATATTCTTTCTTTTTTTTCTTACTTCACGCTGAATCCCGTATGAGAGTGAAACTAGTGTAAAGACACTGTGTTTTTCACTTTCCGCTGAGTTTTTGAGTTACTGCATGTTGTGGCGGAACTCAACGCCGCGCTTTGCTTTATCACCAAAACGATAAAAATATTAATTAACATATAAATAATAATTGATTCCTCTGAGTGGGAATTGAGCTTAAAATCGTCGCGTTAACAGATACCCTTGGGTATCTGCGCCACGACGACGGCCTAAAAAAAATATCTTAAATTTTTGACACTGAATTCCTTTGTCTATAGTGCTATAAAATATAAGACACAGTGTAAAGTTATAAGTTGCCTAAATTGTAGGTGTTTTAATGTTACATATGTTTGTTGTTGTTTTTGTTTAGGTATATACAGTACAGTCGACGAATCGTGAACGTGGCCGAGGTTAAATATAAACGGTTGCGTAGATTTGATTATTTTTTTGCTTTTGATTGTTTACTTCTCGACTGTACAATACGCTAAATATCAGAAAACTTAACTTCCGCTGTCACGACTCGCTGATCGTACCTACTTACTGTATAGTAATTTTTCCCATTCTTCAAACCACAAGTTATAACTCGACGCTCGACAACAGATAGAGGGTCCCTACCTAGTTTTAATCTTCCCAACCAATTTCAAAGGAACTTAACGCCGCACGTTGTCTGTACACCAAAGCGACGAAAATGAAACTAATTCATCCTTCCGACTGCACTATGATAGTCAGATTCTGTGCCTATAAGCCAAGAGTTTTGTTTGTATTTAGTCATTATAAATTTAAATAATGCCCTAACACTAGGTTCCCTCTGTTTACACTACTATAGGCGAGATACAGCGTGAAGCTGAAAAAAAAATTTTTTTTATCCGAAAGTGCCGAACGGCAACGTTTACATATTTTATCGAGAAAATAAATATTTGATCAGCCGTTGAGTGGTTTAAATCTGTTTCGCCGGTTCAGAACTGGTCCAATTTATGTCAGTTTACTTGGGAGAGTGACTTCACAAATTAATAACTTGACTGCGATATTTTAAATCTGGATAATTAAATTTAATTGTAATTTATTTAGGCCATGAGGCCAGTCGTGGCACAGCGGCACGAAGTGTGACTGTAAAACCGACTGGTTGTGGGTTCGATCCCCACTCGAGGAGATGATATATTTACTTAAATTTATATTTCCATTTCTTCGCTCTGGTGTCGAGGCTAAGCGCGGCGTTGAGTTCTGCCACTCAACACGCAATGCCAGAATTCGGCAGAAAGTGGGGAACGGAGAGTCTTAACACTAGGTTCCCTCTGCCTATGCTGCTGTTTGCGGGATACAGCGGGAAGCTGATTTGATTTAAATTAATTTATTTGTAATTTATTTAGGTCGTCGCATCGCGTCGTAGCGTAGCGTAGCGCACCGTCTGCCAGAAAACGCGTCGGTTGTTGTATGTTCGATTTCCACTCGAAGGAATGAATTTCACTGTTCCAGTACGATAAAGTGCAGCGTTAAGCTCTGCTTTTAAACGTGCAAGGTTTTGGGTAATGCATAACAATCTTTTAATGTGTATAGAGATCTAAGCAATTTAATGTGCGAGAAAGACACTTGTGATCCAAAATGGTGATAATGAGTTTAATCCATTAGCAGATTTTTAAATTATATTTAGTTTTTCCTATTACTTTTATACATATATTTGAAAAGATTGCTTGTTGGAACCCATTTACGACACTTTATCACTATAATGATTTTATCAGTAGTACACAACACTTATTATTATTTTCACACCGTATCCCGACCACGGTAGTGGTGGTGGAGCAGAGGGAACCTGGACCCCTAGTGTTAAGACACAGCGTTTTATTAAGAAATTTCCATCCTCACTTTCCTCCAAATTCTTGCGGCATTGCGTGTTTAGTGGCGAGCCCCTGCCCACGACTGTGTGTCCCTGCGCCACGACTGGCCACGACCAAAGTCTTACTCTCTCTCTATCTCTTATAAATGAATTTTACTCGTACCATTAGGGCGAAGTCGTAGACAGAAACTAGTGATTGAGTAAAACGCGACCTTGATCTCTTCCCACGCACCACATAATATCTCCATATGAGTAGACTAAAATACGGAAGATATTAAAAAGAAAAAGTTATAACATTTATGAATGCCACAAAACTGAAACGTATATGTAGTTTTGTGTAAAAATCACACCCAAGGGAGGGCTTGAATGAAAAATTGTGACATTACAATTTTTAAGGGTTATTGAGATATATTTTTATATTTCTTTTATTTTTAACTTAAAGGTGATAAATACAACATGAAATAAAAATAAATAGCCCATTCTACACTTTTCACTTTTTAATGTTTGAATCCAGTGCTTTATTTTAGTTGAGGTTTTGAGATTTTAGTTATTAAGAGAAAGAAAGAAAGAAATTTATTTAATTTTATTAGAAATTATCATTATCAATAGGGTGGAAACCTAAAATGTGTCTATTGACAAAGAGAGAAAGCAAATGAGGTTACATATCCCTCTCTTTATGTAAAGAAAAAAGAGAGTTAAATAGGTAGACTGGTGTGTTTTTATTAAGATAAGAATGGGTCTTTCATTTTCCGTCTTTTATTATCTATTGGACAAACGTACTAACAGACGTGCCTATCGCAAGTATAAAATATGCCATGAAGGCAAAGATAACGCAAACTTTATATTTAACTATAGAAAACGTATTGCGTTTTAGAAGCGGTATTTGAACTTTAGAACTTGGATCAAATTTAACAATTTAAAGCGCTGTGACTACTAAGCCATACGTTTTGGTCAAGCTACGTGGTTATTATTAAACTAGAGGTCGCGCGCGGCTTCGCCCGCTTATTAGGAGTGAATTCTAAAAAAACCACGAAATACGTGTTCAATAAAATATTTTTAACAGTCTGAATTTAAATTTTTATAAAAATCGGTGGCGATTCAAAGATTTTTCCATATGAACTTTCAACCCCTTATTTGAACCCTTAGGGGGTGAATTCTTAAAAACCATGAAACACGTGTTCAATGAAATATTTTTAAGAGTCTGGATTTAAAATTTTATAAGAATCGGTGCTAATTTAAAAAAAAAATCATACAAACTTTCAACCCCTATTTCATCCCTATAGGGTTAAAATTTTTCAAAATCCCTTCTTAGTGGATGTCCAGAATATAAAAATAAACATCTGCACAAATTTCACGTTTCTACCATCAGCGGTTACGGCTCTGCGTGCGTCTTACCTCAGTCAGTCAGCACAAGTCCTTTTATATATATAGATTATTTGAGGAACAACACTTTTTATTGTTATAAATGATATATTATTTCATCATCTTTTTCACATAATTTTCAATACTTCGCAGGTATTGTAGAGATAACATAGATAGAAGTTAATGAAGGTATTGAAATACCTTTTTACGGCTGATTTTTAGAAAATACAAAAAAATATATAAAAAAATTCAACTGATCTTTTTATATAGGGCTAGTCTTGACGCAGATGCACAAACCTGTGACTGTAAACGGGACAGGTAAACTGTCCAATGTTCACTCGAGGATTATATATATTTTTTAACATCACGTTGTAACCCTCACACAGCAGAGTAGGCAGAGGGAACCTAGTATTAAGACACTCCGTTCCCCATTTTCCGATGAATTCTGGAGGAATTGCGTGTTGATAGCGTAACTCAACTGCTCTTTGCCCTCGACTTCAGAGCGAAGAAATGATATTTCATTTCCTCGAGTGGAAATAGAACCCACAACCTGTTGCGTTTACAGTCCTGTACAGTTTTGTGCCCGTGCGCCACGACTGGACAGGAAATTAAATATATAATATTTTCATTTCTTTCCTCTGGGAAAAGGCAAAGCGCGGCGTTGAGTTCCACCACTCAACACGCTCTGCCTCGAGAACTCGGCGGAAAGTGAGAAACGGAAGTGTCTCAATGCGAATGGAGTGTCGAGGTTCTCAGGTTCCCTCTGCCTATCCTAAGCAAAAAAATATGTCTATTAAATTAATACCAAAGCTAAAATTAAAGTTTTTTAATAACCTAATAAAACTTAAAAATACAACAAAAGACGTTAATAAGGCTAGGTTGACTTGTCATTGTTTATATTTCACAAAGAGCTGGGGCCCCAATACGCCGAATGAATAGGCATCCAAGGCATAATGGTATGAAAGGACGTACGAGACATATTAGATTACTAGCGACCTGCCCGCGGCTTCGCCCGCTTGAAGTACTCGATTATTTATTTAGTATTATTTAAGTGTATTTAGGATTTTTTTGATTGCTTTATTTAGTGTTTATTCAGAACTTTAATTAAAATCTTTTAACTAATTTAAATCTTTTGGAATTGTATTTGCTTTTAAATTATAGAAAATTTTTAGTTTGTACCGTGTGATCCCGGCCTAGAATAGGATCATTCTAGTACTGGTGGTGTCGTAAGAGGCGACTAAAGTACGTGTGGTAGAGTCACGTCGCCAGCAATGGCAACACGCATGGACAGACTCGGCCGGATCATTACCACCCTCGGCATTTAAAACCGGCGTTAAGCAGCGGCTTTATACCATTGCGTTTCGCATCAGGTAATGCCGGGCTCCGGTGCCCAACCCATCTTAACGGTCGGCAACGCTTGTAACCTGTAGCTCCTCTGGTGTTGTCGTGGGTGGCGGTAATTACTTACCATCAGGTGACCCGAACGCTCGTATATTTTGTCTTTTCCATAAAAAAAAGTTAATTCATATTTATTAGATAAGTACTCGCGTATTCAAAACGTTGTTTTACCCAGGTAAATCCAAATTCCGCAGGAAGTTTGGAATAAAAAAAGTAGAATATATGTTGATCCACAACTTTCTTTACCTTCCAGTGAAAATCCCATAAAAATGGGTTCGACTATTCCGGAGATTAGCCCAAACAAAGAGAAAGACAGACAAAATAATTAAAATAGTTTGAATCTGAACATCGTGTTAATATGCACTTGAAAACAGACAGTTATTTTAAAATTACAGACAGATCCTTCAATTTTATTTATATATATATACACATAGCCGCGTACATTTGAGGCTGGTTTTCGAACAAAGCCGAAGTTCTACTGTGAATGTGAAATCTATTTGAATATCATTTGTATGAATCGTCTAATATTTGAATTTTAATGTTGCAGAATTAGTTGGAGTTTTGGAGGTATAGTATGCTATTTATTTGGTTTCTTAAATAAATGGACATAAGGTAACAACTTTTTACTATAGATATGCGTTACATTTATTATTTCATATATTCTGGTTGGCGAAAATTCTGGAGTGGGCACTGGGCTATTTTAAGGTGGGGCCAGACTAAACTCCCACCCCCCTCATATCTCTATGACTATGCCTGTGGATCTCTGTCTATCTTGGTTCAAGATCCGTAAAATAAAAAAAGAATTGCAATGCAAATTACAAATCCAATTTTTCAGGACATAAAATTGGTACTAAATTATGAAAAATTCCTAAAGCCTTGTCGACTTCAACTTGTGCCTATAATGTGAATAAAAACACAATTTCTTGGCATAAATCTTTAGTTACCTGTATGCTGTAATGTTTTTGCGAAACCCGCACTAAACTACGGGAAGTCAACGACCTTTTCAGTAAAGAGGTCACCTCGCTCGCATACTGTGTGGACTTTTTGTGCTTTAATGATGTTATATGATACGATAAATGCGAAGTGTCAATTTTGTAGGCTGAGGCATTTACGCATTCTGCCTTTAAATTAATATATTTTTATATGTTATCTGTACTACAAAGTTGGTAAGGTGCTTACTGCAATAAAATATAAAACACTTAAAATATATAAACGTTTCAGTTGTTTGAACAATACTGTTACCTGTCTTTAGAGATGTATAAATATAATTTAAATGGTATTTAAATTTTTACGTTTCTTACCTAAAAAGAAAAAAACTTGACTGACAGCCAAGTAATCCTAAAAGAGCGAACGTTCAAATATTAAATATTTCATTTCCTATAATAAGTATCGAACCCACAACCAGTCGGTCTGGCCCCAATTATTTATTAAGCCCATAAAATTCTGAAATAACAAAAACAAATAATTTAAATTGTAAATACACCGCAGTTACTTGTCATCCAATATTTATAGGTCAGTTTGTGAAAACGAAATAAACTTGGCGAGATTTTTACGCGACTCTCGTCTTGCAATAAAAACGTAGTTCCTCCTTGGATCGTGTTTACTTACTTTAATGTGTCATAAAGTTCGGAGCAACGCTACAAAGTGATACAGTGGTTTCTTGTTTGTTGTCAATATTTTCTTTCTACTGCAAAGTAAATGTGAAAGTAAAAGAAATATCTAGAGAACTTACAATAATATCAAATACAATATTTATACATAATACAATTATACGATATGAGACGCCAGTCGCGACGCAGGGGTGCAAAGTGTGACTGTAAAACCGACTGGTTATGGGTTCGATCCCCGCCCGAGGAGATGAAATACTTGCTTAAATTTATGTTTCCAATTCTTCGCTCTGGTCTTTAGGCAAAACCACTCAACAGGCAATGTCTTCAGAATTCGGTAGAAAATGGGGAACGGAGTAGGATGCAGATCGTGCTGTGTGCGGGATACAGTGTGAAGCTGATTTTATTTATTTTTATATAATATCACTTTTCTCAAAAAACCTTGGCATGTTAAGATAGCTTCACCAGTTAGTTTTTTTTTCTTTACGTGCATTCCACACAACAAAGTAGAAAGAGGCACGAGAGAGCGACCGTCGCGTTTACACTTATAGGTTGTGCTGCTGCACCACGACTTCCTGAAATACAGAAATTACTTAAGAAACAACAAAAAATAAATAAATGTAAATAGATTGACCTTCAAAAACACATTATCAAAGATACTGGAGGAAGGTTACGTAAAAAGCAAGAGGATCCCCGAAGGGCATGTATGAAGAGGTTGATGACAGTGGACGAGGCGAAAGAGGTATGTAGAGACCGTAGCGTTTGGCGCTCCGTTCTCTCTGACTATCCCGCAAGGGATAAAGCGTGAAGCTAAGTTAAGTTACGTTAAGTAAATAGATTTCTACGTTACTATTAATGTAAACGACCATTATCAAATACAAATACCTCACAGTTTCCCAGTGTACCATTTCATATAGCAACGTAGATCCTTTGGCCGACCGCCAGCCCTCGCCGTAGCCGTAGTTTACCGCAGTGTCCTGGATACTACTTCGCGGAATGAAGCAATTACGGCTTCAATACAAATATTTGTCCGAATTTTTGAATCTTCATGAATATTCAATATGGACTTGATTATTGGTTGGGAGTTTTTCCTTAATTGTTTATCTCGTTTGGTTTTAGAAATGTTAATGGGATCTAGATTATATTATATTATGCAGGCCGTCGCAGTTTGTGTTCGATTCCCGCTCGTGGGAATATTTAATTCACATTCTAAGTAAAAGACAGTCCATTCCTCTTTCCCAATATTCGAGATATTATGTGTTGAGTGGCGAAACTCAACGCCACGCCATATTTACCAGAGCTGGGATCTGAAAAATAGTTACATATAATCAATAAATTGAATAAAAAAAACAGTTTGACGCTGTATGCCTCGCTCAAAAGGCAGAGGGTACTTAGTGTCAAGACATTCCGGGCCCCATTTTCCGCCGAGGCATTGCGTGTTGAGTGGCGGAACTCAGCGGCGCGATTTGCTTTGACACCAGAGCTTAGACATGATATATACAATATAAATGTAAATAAATATTTAAATACTTCGAGTGGGGATCGGTACCTACAACCAGTCGATTTTACAGTCACACTTTGTGCTCTTGCTCCACGACTGGCCTATATACGTAATCATTCCTCCAAATGGCGTCGAACCCACAACCATGGCATCTAATAAGTCAAACGCTGTCCCACAGCGCTACAGCGACATCGACACGAACCAAAACATAAATGTTATCATAGAAAAAACTTTTCAAAAAGGTATTAGTATGAGAATCGGTCTAGTTTGTAGAGGACTTGAAATGTCAGCGGAATTACTTATATCTTACTTCTGGAACTGGCTCGCGTCCAGTCACTGACCGACGTTGAGCCAAATTTTATATTTCTTAAGCCAACATTTAACATTTTATATTTTGATAAAATATAAATCAGCTTCACGCTGTATCCCGCACACAGCAGGGAGGCAGAGGCAGAGGGAACCTAGTGTTAAGACACTCCGTTCCCCACTTTGTGCCGAATTCTGGAGGCATTGCGTGTTGAGTGGCAGAACTTAACGCCGCGCTTAACCTCGACACCAGAGCGAAGAAATGGAAATATAAATTTAAGTAAATATTTCATCTCCTCGAGTGAGGATCAAACCCACAACCAGTCGGTTTTACAGTCGTGCCACCTCGTGCCAATGCGCCACAACTGGCCTCTTTATTTATATGAAATGACTACAAATAAAATTTTTAATGATTTTTTTCTATAAAATTCATAGAAAAAATTGTGTTTAAATTGTATGTCCTCACTTCTTTCCATGTTAGGTTTTGATTATGCGGCCAATTTCAGAAAAAAATGCAAGAAACTGTATTGTATTCAAGGGACGTAAACCTGGATATTTGATATCAATATCAGCTTGATCCCTTCACGCGATTTTGAGATAAATTTACTGACAGCCAAGTGATCCTATAAGGGTAACGTTAAGTTAGGGTGTTAAGTTGTTGACAGCCACATCCGTAAGTCCGCGACTGGTTGTGGGTTCGATACCCAATAGAGAAAATAAAATATTTTATATTTTCATTTTTTTTTGGCGTCGTGGTAAAGCCTGGCGTCGAGTTCTACCACTTAACATGCAAAATATCCATAATTCGCCGGAAGTTTGGTAGCGGTGTGTCTTAAAACTTGGCTCCTTCCGTCTACCCTGCTACATGCGGGATACAGCGTGAAGCTGAATAAGAAATAGATGATACTTAAATAATTGAGATCGTCGTGGTGCAGAGGTATCTGACTGTAAAAGCGATGGTAGTTGATATTAAAATAGTAAACGACAAAACTTTATAATGAAAGTGACTCAAAATTCCTGAAAATACTGTAGTTCCAAAAACTGAATATAATATAAGTATTAATATTCTATATGATTTAGTTTTTTAATAGTGAAGATAAAAATAGGCTTAATATTGTTTTATATTTATCACCTGTTATCAGCTTGAAATTGTCGTGGACCAGGTGTACAAGTGACGTTGTGTTGTGAATGAAATATTTAATGTTTTTATTTCCTCAGTCTAGTAAGGATGCAAAGCGCGGCGTTGAGTTCCGCCACTCAACACGCAATGAATTGCAGTGGGGAACGG
Source organism: Heliconius erato x Heliconius himera (assembly GCA_013421005.1). Taxonomy (NCBI): domain Eukaryota; kingdom Metazoa; phylum Arthropoda; class Insecta; order Lepidoptera; family Nymphalidae; genus Heliconius; species Heliconius erato x Heliconius himera. The sequence goes on along the minus strand of JAATLQ010034824.1, from coordinate 117,843 downwards.
AACGGAGTCTGTTAGTGGGAATAGAGTGTCTAATCATATCTCACAGTGGGAATTGTGCGACAGAACGGATTTATTTCTTTTTAATTCGTAGCCAAAATTCAAAAAATAAAGTTTCTCTAATTAAGAAATAGTAAACTTAATTACCTACAAGACTTCTTTATCTATCTATTGGTTGCTAGTAAAAAGCTTGACACTTTTTATTTTATTACTTACATAGATCAACAATAGTCATTGCTTGAAGGAATGATTTAGTATTATTTTGCATTATTTTTAAATCTCGTTTGATATTTATTTAGTTGATATTAGAACTAAACCATTATGGATTCTATACCTTCAGGTAAACGTCTTTACAAAAATACAATAAAATAGTTAACATTTATTAAGATTGCGAAGATACGTCGTTTTAAAGTTAACGCCATATTTCATTAAATGATTTTTATACTTATAGTAAAAATGTTTATACTTTAACGCGCTTTACCCGTATTGTTTTATTATTTTAATAGTAAATTCCAGTACCTTTTATATGGTACTAAATTTGGTTGCGTCTACTTGCGACAACTGTACAAAATGAAATAATAAAAATATTAATAACTATTTTCAGACGATTCCTATTATACTAGTAGTATACCAATTATATTGGAAAATTGGAAAAAAAATACTGTCAAGTAAAGTCTTATCCTCAAGATTATATATTGAATACATAAACATTGAAGCAGATTTAAAATTATATTATTTTTTTGTATGGATATGGTAATTAAATAATTCTTTATTCTTTACCCATTAAAATAGAATACACTCATGAAAAATATTATTTCCGATCAATTAAAGCAATATTTAAACATAATTATAATATTGACCAACTTTTAACTGAATTTCACCTGTGTGCGTCGTAGCGCCGGAGCACAAGTGACTGTAAGCGCGACAACTCTCAACAAGCAACGCCTCCAGAATTCTGCAGAAAGTAGGAACAGACGTGTCTGAATGGGAACAGAATGTCTTAACACTGTGTCCCCAGTTGCGGGATACAGCATGAAGCTCAGAATACTATATAAACTGTCTAACCTAGGTTATCCATATGTTTCTAGTATACTCAAATACAATTTCATACAATTACTAATACATCGTATGTTCAAGATATAGTACGACATATAAGATACTATCTTATGTGCCGTACTGTACTTATATAGCATATAGCAATCTGAGCTCTTCCTAGCCGCGGGCGTAGTTAGGCGCGCTCTGGTTCCTTCAATTTTCTGATTGGATGGACTGCTAGCATCGTAGAATGTCAAAAGGTTTCCACATTTTATAGTATATATGTATGAAGAATATGAAGATATAAATCTTTCATCGGATAGATGAAACCTTATTTATGTATATGGTAATTTTATTAAAAATATATTATATTTTGTTTTGTTTTGAGGACGGAGTAAAACAGTGGTATAGCGTTCGATTGTAAGCGTGATTGTGGTCGTTGTTTCGATTCCCACTCGGGATAAGGAATTATTTTTATTTTCTCAATCTGGTGACAAGACAAAGTTGCGTTTCGCATCAGGTAATGCCAGGCTCCGGCGCCCAAACCACCTTAATGGCAGGCAACGCACCTGTAGCTCCTCTGGTGTTGCACGGGGTCGTGGGCGGCGGTAATCATTTACCATCAGGTGATCCGAATGCTCGTGTCTTTTCCATAACAAAAAGTGTCGCGTAGAGTTCCTAGTTGGCAATTCTTAATAAACTATAATAATATCAACATAAGAAACGGGCCTCGCGCCGTCTACTAAATCTGAATGAAAGTGAGAACTCCTAAATATTATTATTCAAGAAGCAACTTATATAACGTTGCATTACAAAATATTTATTTCTTAAAAGAAAACTCTAGTAAAAGTGGAAAATATATGGAGCATAAAAATATACGGCTTAATAGCACGGGATATTAGGATAGTATCGCGAGATTGGTACAAGCCTGCTTTGAATGTATAATGTTTGTTGAAAAGCACTTCGGTGGAAAGTTGACCTACTCGAGGATTAACTCACGTGAACAATTATTTTGTGGTATGGTATGGGTTTTCTTTATTTATGAAATAAATTGTGAGGAGAGTCCTTTTTAAAGTTTTTGACCATTTTAAGAAGGGTAAGTACAAAATTGAAAAACGTGACGGAACTTAACGCCGCATTTTGTATCCAACAAAGTGCGGGGTTAAGTTCCGTCACGTCGATTCCGCTCGAGGAAATTAAATATATAATATTTTTATATTCTTTCGTAATGTCTCTAGAATTCAACGAATAATGATAAACGAACCTTAACATTTGGTTCCCTCTGCATACCAAGCTTGTGTGCGGGATACAATCTTAAGTTTATAAAATATAACCATTACTAATATATAGTCAAGTTCAAGCTTAATCTCTACTGGGGAGCTAAAGAGAACGGAGTGCCAAATGCTACAGTCTCTGCATACCTTTTTGCACCTGGTTCACTGTCATTAAGCTCATACATGCCATTTGTAGATCCTCAGCCTCTTTCCTTATTAAGAGTATAGAAATTTTAGTTTTATAAGACATGAACGTTGAGTTTCCAACATCCATTCAAAAAATGTTTTCTTAATTTGAAAGATCAAAATAGGTTGCGCTACCCAAAACACAATCGATCGATAAGTAAAGGTAATCTTCAATGAAAAAAAAGTGCGTCAAATTTAACTAAAAGTTTTTTTTAATTACGGAAGTCTATTGACTTCCTTATATTTATAGGTCGTCGTTGCGCAGCGACCAGATGTCTGAGTGTAAACACAACAGGTGTGGGTACAATTCCTGTTTGGGAGTATGTATTATATATATAATTATTTTCATTTCTTCCTACAACGCGCATTGTAGAGTTTCGTCACTGAATGTCTCGAAATTTGGCGGAATGTAGAGAACTAATTGTTTTAAAACTAGGTTTCCTCTGCCTATCCAGCTATGCAGGGAAAAGCGTAACGTTATAAAAAATATATTATTTAGGTATATTATCATACAGCTGACGCTCAGCTGCTATAAGGAACCACCATAGATTCCACCCTAAGGGCACAATCGATCAATCCCGACCTTGAGGGCAATGACCGGAGAAATGGGTCGCTACGGCTATACGAATTGTAATTTAATATGTAACAGCAATAGAATTTTGGATCTATTTAGGCAAAGTGGAGCAGCGTCGGAGCGCAGACGTGACTGTTATAGGTTCGATTCCTGTTCGGGAGAGTAAATGATATTAATTTCTTCGTCCAGTAGAAAAAATGTGGCGTTGACATCTGTCACTTAACAAGCAGCATTTCGGATTTAGTTTCTGATTAATTTAATTTCTGACTAGAGACCCGCTTGCGGCTTCCCATGCTTAAACTTACTTAATAATCTGAATTTCTTTACTTATAAAGACAATATACATACATAGAAAATTAAACTTTCAGCCAATTCAATAACACGATCATTTTGTATCAAGAAAATAATTTAAACATAATTATTGCCACGAGTGGAAATCGAACATAATAACACTTCTCTATACGGCCTCAATTCCTACGCAACATCCTAATTATTATTATATTGCAACGAAAATAACTATATTTTCGTTATACGGTTACTAAACCGTGACTGGTTGAGAGTTCGATCCCTACTCGAGGTAATGCAATATTTATTAAAATATATATTTCTATTTCTTCGCTCTGTTGTCGAGGCAAAGCGCGGCGTTGATTTCCGCCACTTAACACGCAATGCCTCCAGAATTCATCGGAAAGTGGGAAACGGAGTGTCTTAACACTAGGTTCTCTATGACTACCCTACTGTGTGCGGGATACAGTGTGAAGCTGATATATTTATTTGATTTTATCATATATTAAAGTAGATAGAGATATATGTAAGACAGCAACGCTGTCTGATTCCAGCTGATCCCACCCCATGTCGCCCAAAGGGCACGATCGATGTACCCCGACCTTCAGGACAACGACCCCTGGAAATAGGCCAGTATGGCTGTAATAATATCTACTATTAAATGTTCAACTATATGTTTTCTTTACTTATTGCATTGTAAATACAGATAACTTAGTGATCAATCACTTTGTTTTGAAGATTTAGAGGTATTAATAACAATGTTAGAGATAAGTAATTTCTTTGTATCTCTTTTTAAATATTGAGACAGGTATATATAGGGGCAAAACTACCGCTACCATGACAGCGTAAAGAACGAAATGATTTTATTTCGTTGTCTATGCCTGTCTTATGCTAAAAGTATTCAGAATTCCTTATAAAAATAAAATCATTATCATCTTTCATCATCACCAGAAATACCGACAAACGGACAAACAAAAATTAAAAATAATTGTTTCGGATTCTATTACATCGATGAATACCCGTATTCGTGTAATAATGGATTTTCTTATGTATTTTTCATGCACAAAGACATAGTTCTCAGCTCTACGCTCTATTTAAAATCAAAGCGTACAACGAAGGCGTTTTCTCATTCTTTGTCGGTGAAATTAGATACAGTAACTTCGTATGCCGGGACCGTAGGACTAGTTGAATTACTTACGGAAATAAGGTTTGACGCTAACATTTGTATCCCGCACATACCGAGGTAGGGTAGGAAGAGGGAACCTGGGAACCTGAGGAAAGTTAAGACACCATTCCCATTAACCTACCATTAAAGTATTTTTCAAAATATTACTACTATTTTCTCACAAAGGTTATAATAATATAAAAAAACTGAAATTTAAACAGAATGAAGTGTTTAATTGCTGTTCAAATTTAAGTATAAAAAAACAAATAAAGATAAGATCAAAAAATACAAGCAGTACGTTAAATTTACTAAAATACATCTTTGATTATGTTCTTGAAAATTTCATCCAAATCGTCAAAGCAAATTTTCCACTTGACATTGCTTCACTTTTTTGGACCTTTTATACTAGAGCACGTTGCTTTATAAAGTTGTAACACAAGGTTACTTAAATGTGGGTTAAACATTATATTATATAACCATATATTATAAAAAGTATTTCTTTTTACAGACTTATTCACATTCATTCAGTTTTTAATATTTAATTTATTTTCATTTTAATTGCTTATCAATTAAGGTAAACAAAGAAAATGTAAGCTTAATGTTTTTCTATATCATTTTTTCAGCGTCGCGCTGTGTTCCACGCAACACTCCGTTCCCCATTTTCCTCCGTAATTCTGGAGGCATTGCGTGTTAAGTGGCGGAGCTCAACGCCGCGCTTTGCCTTGATACTAGAGCGAAGAAGATGAAAATATTAAATATTTCACGTTTTCGAGTGGAAATCGAACTTACAACCTGTCTCGTTTTAAGTCACATTTCGTGCCCCTGTGACACGACTGGTCTCAGATATTTGATGTTTATTTACACAACGATTTGAAGAATATATATCATAATTTTTATAGTTATTTAGTCTATTTTTTTCTAAGAAAAGGAGATTTTTTATATTTTTTTAGCGCAGCAGCGTGATTACTCCACTAGGAGTATTCTAAAGACCGCCCATATCAGGGACATTGAGTGTGATTGGTGGCACTCGCCGCCACATTATGTCTTTTTAAATTTAATTATACTTTATTCAATATTTAATTTCTAACAACTCAATAAGGCCTGACCGTTTAAGCGGTTGTAAGCGTGACGGTTGTGGATTCAACTTCTATTTTGTTGAGAAGACGAAGCGCGGCGTTGAGTCCCGCTCTAAACACGCAATGTCTCGAAAATTAGACGGTACGTTGGAAACTGAGTATCCTAAATTAATCTGGTTTTCTAAGTTTCTTCCTAGATTCCTTGAAGAAAAAAAAACCTCTCGTTCCAAAACTCTCTACTATACTTTTCCATAGTAACAATAAAATAGATAAGCCATATTTAAGCCTCACCTGTAAATATTAATTTATCGATTGACTTTAATGTGGCTTCGTTTCTCTGAACGTTGATCGATACCGGAGTTGCTGAGGGCGGTGAAACTCGATAGCGTTGTGTTGATGTTAACTGTAGTTTAACTAGTAGTTTAGATAGAAACTTAGTAATAACACGTTACATACATGTAAATACGTTAATTAAATTATACTTGAATTTTGATTATCTACTAACTTTAATAATAATTTTTGGGGCCATAGTGACGTGTCTGACTATAAACGTGATGATTGTAGGTATAACATTTATTCGGGTTTTAAGGTTCACGCTGTTTCCCACACATATCAAGGTTGGCAGAGGGAAATTGGAAATCTAATAAAATAAAAGAAAAGAACCTAAAGTTAAGACACTCAAGACTAAACCCGACGCCTCGCGTTGTCTCGTTACAACAGCGAGAAAATAAAAATATCAAATGTTTCATTTCCTTGTGTGGGACTCGAATCCACAACCTATCGCGTTTACACTCGCACGCTTGGGCCCATGCGCCACAACGCTTCAAAAAATCATATGTTTAATATTTCAACTTTCACCGCTAAGCTAATTAAAGGGAAATATTAAATAACTTCAGGTTTAAAATTCTACAGTTATATTTTTAGTGTAACCGAGCTCAAGACTTCTTTTGTTATAGCTTTATAGTCAGCTTACTCTTTTGAAATTAATAGGGGACTCGAATTTGTTAAGAACAAGTACTTTATTGTATGAAAAATTTGAGAAAACATAATTTTTACGTTAAAATTCAACGCCGGACGCCGTTTTGGTTAATTTATGATGTTATAATTATAGTTATTATAACATTGTTTTTAACGACTTGATTAAGCATGACATGGTATACAGAGTGTTATTGTCAGCACCACTTTTAATGAAACCACAGTTTTAACTACTCTATAAAAGCCTAATACATTTTTTTTTTCCCAAAAAGGAAAAAGTGATTTTTCAAACGGAATAAATAATAAAATTATCGTTGTAAAATAAAGCCATTTCTCAAGCATTTTATTATATGCAGGGTACAGCGTGAAAAAAAGAAGTTGGGCATTTATCAATTTGTCTATGAGGTTATTGAGATACAAAAACTTTCTAGCTTCAATAGAAAAGACAGCCGGTAACTTTCTACCACCTGGAACCGACTCATAAAATATTTAAAGTCTAAAACCCACCATACCAGATGACAAGATACAGTCAGCTCATTCTGCAAGAATCCAGGGCAGTACGCGAGGCAAATAAGAAATAAGTCAACTGACAGACGAATGCCACCTCAGTCTATTCGTGACCACGGACTACTGACCGTAAACACGCAAAGTGTTCGAAATTTACGTGATATACGTGATTAATCCTGTTAAAAAAATTAACTCAAAGAATAAGTACCTGACAAGTGGTAAAGATAGTAAGCAAACATATTTTTTTTTTACGAAATGCCGAATTTTCGATACATTACGTGTTGAAAAGAGGAACTTAACGCTGCACTTTATCTTCTTACCAGAGTGGGGAACCAATAATTAATTACCCCCGAGTGTATCCAAAATCTTATCTTTTGATTATTCAAATACATGGGTAGGATATTCCGAAATCCTATGTTCAATCGTAAGCTGGATCTAACTGACAGTTGATATAACGCCGCCCACAAACGAGCTTGTGGCTTTGCCGTAGAATGCACTGCAGTTGAAAATTTGAATTTAATTATTTTTAGCTTTACGCTGTAACCCGCACATAGCCGGGTGGCAGGGGGAACTTGGGAACTTAGTGTCATGACACTCTGTTCCCGTTAAGACACTTCTGTTGATATGATAATGTGATATTCCTTGTTATCAGAGTTTAAATATTAAATATTTTATGTTCCTCAGTGAGAATTGACAAGCATCGCGTTAAGAGTCTCACCCTTATGTCAATGTACCACGGCGAGGTCCTCTTTGAATTTGATATTTAATTAATAAAGATATCTTTAAACATCTTGAGTAAAAAGTAAAAATCAGATTTTAATTCAGCGTCTTGAATAAATAATAAATAATAATAATCTCAATATAAAGTATTAAATTTTTTATACAAATAAATATGTAATTTGCACAATTAAAAGAAGAAAAATCCAAGATCATCATATATCCTATATCCATATCGCTATCCTGCCATTAGCGGCGCCACACGCCACACCCCGTGCTCCCTGACATTTGGACGACCTCACTGTACCTTTTGCTGGCGCTGTGGAATTCCTTTATTTATTGTGAGGCTTTTGTTTGAAGACGTCAATGTATTCTATGCATATATGTTTATATATAGGTAAAATATTGTATTACTATTACCGGCTTATTACAATTTTTTTTTAGTTTCACGCTGTATCCCGCTGTAAGAAGAGGGAACATGGGAAACTAGTGTGACGACACTACATCCTCAATTTGTACCGAATTATTCAGGCATGGCTTGTTAAGTGGCGGAACTGAACGCCGCGATAATTACAATTGGTTACTGCTTGTAAGTAACGTCTATGTAAATACTAGTGACAGATTGACTGTATTCTACAATTCGTCAATTTCATTCGTCATTCGTCATTCGGCAGAAAGTGGAAAATTATGTGACGATATAACTAAAGCCATGGGCAAAATAATAATTATTTTAGATTTCTTTTTACATAGTAAAAATGAAAAAATAGAAAGGACTACACGGAGGAAAGAAGTATGCGAGGTTCGTAGCGTTAGTCTATCGATTCGCCCTAACACCAGTCACTCTCTGTCAGCCAAGTCAGGACACTAGTAATAGGTAAAAATAAAATTAAAACATAAAAAAACGTTGACTATAAAGTCTTAAAACCTATACTGGTTTTACCCTTCATTATTGAGCTAAATCAACGAATACTGCAAAACTTTAACGTCCATTTAAAGTGTGATAGGCCAGTCGTGGGCCAGTGATAGGCCAGAATTCGGCAGAAAGTGGGAAACGGAGTGTCTTAACACTAGGTTTCCTCTGCCTACCCTGCAGTGTGCGGGATACAGCGTGAAGCTGATTTATTTAAAGTGTGATATATTATAGTATCCCGCAGTGCGCTCCCCAGTCTAACATTGTTGATCGACGTGAGAATATCTTTATCTAAATACCGTCGTTCGTTTCCGCCTTGTTAGATTCTATACTGAAACAACGGTATTCGATCAATACCGTAGGTAGTTCACTGTAATGGGCTAGTTTTATGGTAATGTAAACATAGCACATTGCTTTCCATGTTGTAAGTGACTGCACGCGATGTATAGGGGTTCGAATTCCGTTATTTTTTTTTGTATTTAAATTATAAACTCAAAAAAAATATTTTGTTGCTTGGTTGGTTGGTTAGGTTACGTTATACAATATGTTGTCTCAAAATAGGAGTGAAGAGGTAACTGAAGAGAGATGTATGAACCAAAAATTAAGTAAAATAAATTTTAAATAATGATTAGGGTAATAAAAAAAAGTGTGAAAGCTTCTCGCTTTAAACCAATTAAAATAACAATAGTGTAGGATTCATTGCAATAGTGTTTTTTATTAGCTTTAAATATTATTCTGATATAATGTTCTAATTGTTAATTCTGTATGGGGCACACGCGTGTGACAGAAAACGCATCAGTTGTAGGTTCATTTCCCACGCGCGGGAATGAATTATCATTAATTAATATTTTAATTTTTTCGGCAGGTCGTGGCGCAGCGGCACGAGGTGTGACTGCAAAACCGACTGGTTGTGGGTTCGATCCCCACTCGAGGAGATGAAATATTTACTTGAATTTATATTTCCATTTCTTCGCTCTGGTGTCGAGGTTAAGCGCGGCGTTGAGTTCTGCCACTCAACACGCAATGCCTCCAGAATTCGGCAGAAAGTGGGGAACGGAGTGTCTTAACACTAGGTTCCCTCTGCCTACCCTGCTGTGTGCGGGATACAGCGTGAAGCTAATTAAAAATTAATTAATTAATTAATTTTTTCGTTGAGTTCCGCCACTCAACAGGCGATGTCTCAAAAAATCGGTGGAAAGTGGGGACTAGAGTTTCTTAGGGGTCACTGGGTTCCCTCCGTCTGCGCTGCTATATGAAGGATACAGCGTGAAGTTGAAGAAAAGGGAATAAATTATTCTATTAATTACAAGTAGTGTTTCTAGAATTCTCCAAAAACATAGTGTAGTAAACACTTCAACTTGATCATCCATCAAGTGTACCGTTTGTCTTCATTATCATTTATCAAAGGCTCGTTCCGTTTAGAAGTAAGGATAAATAGGATAGTTTTTGTTTTACTTAATCTTTTTATTTTCACGCATTATTTAATTGAGGCCATCGTGCAGTGGGACAGCCATGTAGTTGTGGGTTCGATATCCATTCGGAGGACTTAATTATTTTCATTAACCTGCTGTGGCAAAATAAAGGCAAGGCAATGCTTGGCGTTATGTTTCATTGCTCACCATCCAGTGTCTCGTATTTGGAAAATGGAGAGTGGGAGGAGAGTGGGGAGCTATCTTTGATTTTCACGATTAATCAATTAAGAAATCGTTGGCGGTAGTATGATTTGTTCTCTGCTGATCTGATGTTGATCTCTGCTTGAGTGCTTTACCACTTACCTCTTCTATGAAGAAAAAAATTTTAAAATCTTCAAATTGTATGAAATATTTAGATTTTTGTCCTAAATATGACTACATAAATCACGGTTCCAAGTGACACGTGAATTATATTCGCGGAGCTGTCCTTGTGCTGTCGGAGAGGTTTTAGCTTCACGAAATTTCAAAGGAAATATTCTCTAACGTAGATTCTTTGTAAAGGAACTGCGTTGTGACGTGAAGGTTTCTAATATATGTAATTTTTATTGTGCCGTATAAAGTATTGACAGTATTGACAATGGGACAGCCTCTAATTGTAAAAGCGACGGCTGTGGGTTCAATTTTTCACGATTTTTTTTGGTAATGAGACAGTCTTCGGCTAATCAATCCTAAATTGTTTGAAAATTGGACGGTTGTGGAGAATGGTGTTTCGTAACACTATGTTTCCTCTGACTATTCTGTTTTTTATGAAATATAATTTCGGCTCATTTAGAGATAGAACGTGCTAGGGGCACCTTATTAAGCAAGAGTACAAATACAATCAAAAATACCTGATTTGGATTTATTACATTTAATTTAATAAGAAAATAGTTATCTTCATTTAATTGTAAATAATATTCTAAATTGAGAAACCGTCTAAGAAACATCTACAGGAAAATAAAGTATATCCCCGAATATGATTTAAGCTCACAATAATCTTGTTTAATTATAGAGGCCAGTCGTGGCGCAGGGGCACAAAGTGTGACTGTAATTCGACTGCTTGTGGGTTCGATCCCCACACGAGGAGATGAAATATTTATTTAAATTTATATTTCCATTTTCTTCGCTCTGGTGTCGAGGCAAAGCGCGGCGTTGAGTTCTGCCACTCAACACGTAATGCCTCCAGAATTGGGCAGAAAGTGGGGAACGGAGTGTCTTAACACTAGGTTCCCTCTGCCTACCCTGCTGTGTGCGGGATGTGTGTAGCGTGAAACTGTTTTTTTTATAAAAAATCTATTCTGTAAAGATTTATACACTAACGATAATGTATGTATGTAAATTTCAGTGCTAATTGCTCTAGCTCGCTTCACCGAGAAAGGTTTTCTAGCTGTGACGTTTTCTTGCGGTATCAAATAACTATTAGCGTCGGTCTCACCGCCCGCGCCCGCGCTCGGGCCTCACTCCTTGATCGAGGAACGACGACGCAAACTAATATAGAATATGCTGATAAGTCTTTGATGAAGTTATCTCGACATTTTAGCTCGCTTACAGGTTTTTATTTTTTTAGTTGTTCAGCATCTTATTAGTATGTTTGTCGAGAAAAGTAAGTACTTTTTTTGGTTTCATGCCGTAACCGTCCTCCAAATAGTAGGGGAGGCAGAGACAACCTGGGCATCTACACTAGGTACAGAGAGAGCTAGGAAAAACACACTGTTGCTCTTTTTCCACCGAATTATTGAGGTGTTATGTGTTTAGGGGCGGAAGAATTGTAAGCTGTACTAAATATATGTAAAAATTAATATTGGATGATTTCGTAGTACATTCAGTTTTTAAATTAAAAAAAAATATGGATATCGTGTTAATAATGTAGATTAAGTAAGTGCCATAGTAGTCAGCCATCCATGTTTGCCTGTACACGCAACGATTGTGGGTTCGATTCCAACTCGGAAATCATATTTTAATTTTGTGCATTTTTGTATAGTAAAATGTTGCATTTCATAAAGATTGAGTGGAATGGAGTAGAGTTTCTTGAAAACAAGGTATTTCTGTCCGTTTAAATGCAAAAAAAAAAATTATTATTCTATACACATATAAAAGAGAAACGGACTGACTTAAATAATGTCTACTAACGTTCATCGACAGTCCATCGTAAAAGCTCCTAGATAACACAAGAATGAGCTCCCACGGCGCTCGAATTCGTAGCTGACATTCTTGTCACTAGCAGCTTCAACCGAAAATATGAAATATAAATTCTGTGTATTTATGAAGGTTTTTTCTTAGCTTTACGCTATATATCGCACATTGTAGGATAGACAAAGGGAACCTGGGAACCTAGTGTTAAGAAACTTCATAAACATTAAAATTCCACATTTTTTGCTGAATTTTGGACGCATTGCGTGTTGAGTTTCTATAAAAATCTATGTAAATACAAAGTTGCTTTCCATCCAAATAGATCTTTAAAAAAAAAAAATAACTTTCACTATAAAATAGATTATAGAAATTACAAATGTGCAATACCTACGTTATATACCTACATCCATACTATAAACTATTTTATTTTAACAAAAAAACCTCGAAAAATCCAAATAAAAATGTACTGAAAACCCCTGAACTGGTATCTAAACGTTAAACAAAACAAAAGCTCCACAGATTGATCGCGGTTCACGCCTCGCTGCTCGCACGACCCGACCTTAGGCCGAAAACAAACAGTTTAATAGGAATTTCTGTGACCGAACCAGCTTAATCTTATTTGGTACAAAGAATGCAATCAACTTGTTCAATACT